>CAUYQU010081996.1:0-20329 GCA_963574635.1 Cheracebus regulus
TGCTGGTCTTGAACCCTTGGCCTCAAGTCATCCTCCAGCATTGGCCTCCCAAAGTACTGGGATTACAGGCATCAGCTACCATACTCAGTCCACATTTATTAATTCAGCAAACATTACTGAGCTTAATCTAGGAGACCATAAAAAATCAGACATGTCTTTTTCCTTAAGGACCTATGGTTTGTGGTGCAAAAAATTTGGAAAACAGATCATTATAAAAACACATAATCCTAATTTTTATAATAAACACTGGGAGCTCTGGGAGCACACAGAAGATGCATATGATCTAGCCTTGAAGATCATGTGCTTGGTTTCCACACCAAATGCTATCTAAATGGTGCCAATTTCTTAATCTATGAAGAGAGACCATGATAATACCTATCTCAAAGTGTTGATGTGAGGATTAAATGGCAGAATGCATAAAAATGGTTTGAACAGAACCCTGCACAATAAGTGTAAGCTACCGTTTTCCTGAGAAAGAGCACTGAAACCTGCGGTGGTATATGAGAACCTGGATTGTGGACCTATAAGGCATGTTGAAGGCAAAGAGAGTTGCAGGGACATAGCTCAGAAATGAAAGACAGCATGGCCAGTCTGGGACACTGCAAATGAAAAGATAGGAACAAGGGGTCAAAGGAGAGGTTAGTCAGAGGAGCAGCAAGGCAGGCGGGTCAGTCGGGGAGAAGTCATGAAGACCTGCCTATCTGGCTGTGTCCTTTGGCTGAAATTCTTTGAAGCAAGGAGGTAGCTCTGTCAGACTTATATTTAATATAAAGACCACTGACCACACTATGGAGAATGAATTAGAGTGGCTGAGACTGGAGACAACATTTGGCTATTAAAGTAATTCAGACTCGAGATGATAGTGGTCTGATGTAATCACCATCAGAGGGATAGGATAGTTAGAAAGAAATGGATGGATTAGGAAGATAACTGAGGAGGCAGAATCAATGGTACTTACTGATTGTTCACATGTTGGGGTGGGGAGAGGGAAGTCAAGGATGACACCCACATTTCTAGCCTGGACAACTGGGTGCACAGCGATGCTCTTCACTGTAACTCAAAGCGTGTAGCCCATATATGAGTGCAGATTCTATAATCGTTGAGAATGGGACCACGAGAAGATGGTGGAGTATACCATGCAAGAGGGTGATCTGCGAAAGAATCCACCATGGATCCCTGTGTCAGTGTTGGCTGACACAGATTTCTTAGCATTCATGCAGAGAGGCTGATGGCTAGAGTATTGGCACAGGGCTGTTGGCAACAGTGATCCTTACCCTCAGATACCTTTTGCCCCAAGGGACCCCCTGCTTGTCCCCAACCCCCAAGGACTGCTTTTGTGGAAGGTGAGTACAGCCTATGTCTCCAGGAGCTGGCCTGTGCTCATTATGCCCCAATACATACTAGAACTGTGTTTTGCAGAGCCCTAGTGTTCTAAGGAGAACACTACATTTTACCAGTAGGAAAATGTAGCCTTGAAGATCATGTGCTTGGTTTCCACACCAAATGCTATCACATTTTACCAGTAGGAACCATAGGTGCCATCTACTTAAACCACTTCAGGATATTTCACAGGTAGATGTCCTAGAAATTAATTATGTATAATCTAAGGATACCATTTCTGAATTGCATCATTTTTCTTCCACCACTGAATAATGGATACCCTGGTTTTTGTGCAAATAGGAACATAAATATCTCTTCAGAGATGGAAACCATATACCCTTTGATTTTGCAATGGCCCAGAAAGAAGTGGTATATAAAAGAAAGTGAAGTTTGATTACAATACACACAAACTTCTAGCCTTACTACCCTTATGTTTCTTTATCTCATTACCACCATTAGTATTTCAGCCTTTCTTTTCAATGGCAACAAACTTATGAATATTATTTATGTGTGGGCATGTAATAACATATGTAATAAAGACTCGTGAATGCACTATATTTTCATGTTTTATAATGAGAAATTTCTGCCTAAGTTTGGCTGTATATACACTCCTCTGTTGACTCTATCAGAGTTGATGTTGTCTTGTTTTTTTTTTCTAGTGAGAAAAGACTACAAATTCTTGCTGGCCCCGGACTGGCTCAGAACCTGCAGGGAAGCATACCTGCTGGCTATGTGGGATCAGCCTAGGGGAATTTTCTTTCTTTAAATAATTAAAGTGTGATATTCATATCAAGTGTGGTTTTAAAATATTAAAGTGATAAAGTAAGGTTTTTCCCTTTAGTGATAAATTATTTTTTTCTTAAGAATATAAGGCTTTTGGATATACCAACTACACTGAGTAGATCATTATACAACATATATATGTATCAGAACATCCAACTGTAAACCATAAATACGTACAATTACAGTGTATCCATTTAAAACAAAAATAAATAACAGGGTTTTAATTTGTAGGATAAGATTAGCTTTCATTGTGTTATTTGCTAATATTTACTTAGCTTCAGTCTTCTAATCTATAAAATGAGGCAATTAGAAAGGACAGAAATAACTGGTAAATTTCAGAACTGTGGTTTCATTTTGTTTTGGTTTTCCTAAAAGGCTATCTCAGCTTCAGAGAGAACTATTATTTTAAGATTTTGTTCTGATTTTCTAAATTAAATTTCAAATAAGTTATTATAGTTGGTTGAAAATGAAATTCTTATTCTTCCCTAGGACATAGCATATATTTGAGAAGAAAGGAACATGCCAGTTTTAAACAGAACTTTAAATTTCATTTTCTAACCACCTTCAGAAGATTGGAAATCTTTTATAAATGAGTGGTTTTATATTATACATGAATTTATATTGGTTAACTATTTTAATGTTTGATGACAAGTTTCATATGCTCAGCAAAATGTGTGTGTGTGTGTGTGTATGTGTGTGTTTAAAGACAGGGTCTCACTGTGTCACAGGCCGGAATGCAGTGTTGCAATGATGACTCACTGAGGTCTTGACTTCTTAGACTCAAGCAATCCTCCCAGCTCAGCCTCCTGAGTAGCTGGAACTACAAGCGTGTGCTACCATGCCTGTCCAATTATTGTATTTTTTTGTGGAGACAGAGTTTTGCCATGTTGCCCAGGCTAGTCTTGAACTCCTGGGCTCAAACAGTCTGCCCACCTTGGTCTCCCAAAGTGCTGGGATTACAGGCGTGAGCCACCACACCTAGCCATGTAGAATGGGTTTCTAAGTAAACATTTTTTTTAAAAAAGTGATATTCATACAACACCAGGTAAATTAAACAAATTAACTCAATTTCATTTTGTGATAAGGTTGCTAGTTAAATAAAGAGAATGCTCTAGAAAGTATGTAGTAGGTGGATGTCAAGAAGACCTTTGATAATTGAATGCAATATTCTGTTGACCAAGAACTGTGGGCAGGGTGCTAGAACAGTTAGGAGATTCATCAATAACTGAACACTTCCACCTGAAGATAAGACAAGATTTTTCGTCAATCTAGCAAGAATCTCAAGGAGTGCCAGAGAAATCTGCAGTTGGGTCTATATTTCTTGAGCAAAATAGTAATATTGGACTTGTCGAAGATATTTTTAAAATTGCGTATAAGTGGTAAAATATGTGAGAAGAATAGCTAGTATGTAGATTGGAGGTTCCAGATCTAAGTAGCTATCAGCGGAGTAGAATGATATGCCAAAACAAGCAAGAACAGCATTTTAAGAGAGTAAATATGCTCATTTTTTAGATAAAACACACATACACACACATACACATGTTTGCGAATCATAACTACATGAAGATGAGTAAGACCTTCTTGATAACAGTGCATGTTCTGGAAAAACAAAAGACTTAAGGGTTTCTAAGAACCAGAAATGCTGTGGGGTAGATGACATCATGCCAAGTGGTTGTCCAAAAAGGGAAATGCAATTGCACGCATGTTTATCAAAGGTGTAGAATCCAGAGTTGGAGAACATATTGTTTTGCTTTCTTTGGACACAAGTCAGTCCATGATGCATCTTAAGGCCAATTCTGGCCATCATATTTTAAGAGGAATTTAGTCAGTGCAGTAGGCACCTGTAGGAAGGTAACTGGAGTTTTGAAGGATCCAGAACAGATGAAGGAATTGGGAAGGTGTCACCGAAGAAGAGAAGAAATGACATAGCAATTCTCTTAAAACATTTTAAGAATTGTTACCTGGAAAAGGAATTCTATTTCAGAGGTCTGGAAGTTAAAATTAGGACCAAGTAGAAGTTATAGAAAGAATATTTTAGCTCATTGTCAGAAGACTTTTCTAAAAATCGGAGCTACTCCAGTGGAGCTGGCAGCCTGGTGCAGTGGAGTGAATTCCTTGTGGGAAGTGTTAGGTAGATGCTGATGACCCTTGTGTGTAGTGCTGTTTAGGGGAGTTCTTCTAGCCTTACTATCCTTCTGTTTCTTTATCTCATTACCACCATTAGTATTTCAGCCTTTCTTACTTTACTAACCTTACTAGCATTTGGAGGTTAGATAGATACCCTCTAAGAATTCTTGCAAGTCTCAGAGTCTGTGATTTTACCAAATAAAAAGTTTATGAGATTTATTGCTAAGACTTTTTATAAGAATGGGATGATGACCTGATCTCATTTTAACTAGGCACAAACATTAAATACTTTAATTGCATGGGAATTTATTATAAATCATCTTGTACACACACATACCAAGAAAAGGAAAGCAGTCTTGCCAAAGGCCCCATGAAATACATTTGCTCTGGCTGGACTAACTAGAATTGCCAAGCAAACAAGATGATTCATTATAAAACCTCTGTTCAATAAAAATGGGCCCATAGGAACTGTAAAATTGATTTTCCAGGGTATAGTAACATCACTTCTGCTCATCTATCTTCTCATTTGCTATCGACTCCCACCTGGTTACCCAAGGGTCAAATTCTATTCCATTAGTATTCAAAGGTCTTCCTGCACTTGGGCAAATAGCTACCTGTATCTTCAGGATATTCATTTATGTACTCATTTGATCATTTACTCATTAATTAATATTGATTAAATGCCTGCCTTATGACAGGCACTGTGCTACACACTGAAAATATTAAAATAAACGTTACCAATATATAGTCCCAATCTCTAATATCTATATGACCTAGTTAAGAAAGTGGACATGAAAATTAAAAATATGTATTTGTATCATGGTTAGACTGTACTAGAGGCATGCTGAATGGCTCAGTCTCAGCACACTATTTCTGCCATTCAGGCCTTTTTCACTTAGCTGCATCTGGACAGCTTTGTTATAAATGACTAAATTTATTTTTAAAAAGTCAACACTCTCTGGAATTACTTAGAAAAGAATAGCTAGTTTCTCCATCTCACTTAGCTCTGGTTTCTAAGAATTTCTCCAGCTCTTCCCAGACTCTTGAGTTTGATTCTGACCGTCTTTAGAGCTGGAGAGCAGTGTCAACCGCAAGAATGGCTGACATGTAGAACCTTACTCTGCACCAAGCACTGTTCTAGACACCTTGGGTATCATAAGTCATTTAGCTCTTACAGCCACCCCTGCATCTGTGTATTCTTATTATCTCCGTGTGACGGACAAGGTAACTGAAGTACAGGTTGGCTAACAGGTTAAATACACTTTGCCTAAGGTCACCCATAAGGAAGTGATAGATTTGGGATTTGAATCCTGCAATCTGGCTCTAGAAGCCACACTGCTAAAACACTGTGCCATATCGCCCCTCTGACCAATGCTGTTCTAGGTTTTCAAATGTCAGACCCTAAGAGGTCTTTTCTGGAGTAATAAAGCAAGCTAATGATCATGATGATGACCCAAGGCCAGATGGCTTATCTCGATTCTCTTACTCAGTCCTTACCATTCCCAGGAGGTGGATTTATTGTCTCTGTTTTACAGATGAGGAAATGAGGCTTAGGGAGCATTACCCAAGTTTACCTAACTAGTGAATCTTTTTCAGTGTATCTATATCACTTGGTAAAAATGCCAAGTGAGTCATTGTATATAATAATAAATACATTTGTTTCAGGAAAATAAAAAGGAATATGTTGAAACTGGAAGTTTTAGTGTTTTTCCTAGTGGGTAGTGGAAAAGCCTAAAGGACATGAATATGAACTTTTTGTTATTTGAGTCTCATGATGTCTTTAGTGCCACAGTTTAAGAAAGATGGTGTACCATGTTCCCATTACTGAGTTTAGAGTGTTCGATTTCTCCCATATCCTCGACCAAAGCAGACGATCTCTAACTCAAAGACAGAAACATTTAAACTTTGGTCTTTTTTTAAGCCTCTGTATTTATGTAGTTTAGAAGTTTCTTCACTGATTAACAATTTATAAAATATTTATTGTTGTTTACACATTTTGACTTATTCATCTCTTTTGTTTACTAGGATAGTACAAATAACTTTTTAAATAGAAGATTCTTTCAAACTATGACATAATGTGGTGTCAATATATTTGATTCACCCAAATGTGAAAACCCATGGCCTGTAAGAAGAGCTTCACATTCTTCTGTTCAAAATTAGAAGAGAACCCCTAGCTGCAAGCTACCTGCAATAACAGTTTCTTTGGGTGAAACATGCATCAGAAGGTGACCCAACTTGTTGTTATTATACCAAGGGATGGTGCCTTGGTGTATTTATATGTTACATATTTGGCCAGAGGGGTAGAGGGACAAATTGAGAGTACTCCTTTTCTCTAACAATTCAATTCCTGCAACTCCTTCATGACCGTGCCCCTAAACCCTATCTTCTTCATCATGTTGTCTTCAATTACCTCAACCTGTGATATCTTAAGTTTCTGACTCAGTCACCTATTCCATTTATACAATTTGTGTCATTTACTGCCTATGACAGTTATTTCTATGTGTATGCCCATTTTGACTTACTAGAGGGCAAACACTTGGAGGGAAGGTACTGTCTTTCAAACCATCTTGACTTCCCAACACTTATTACAGAGATTTATAAATGAGTTGATGGTTGTAGGAAGAAACAAGAAAAAGTACATTAGAATTTTGTATTAGTGTTCCTAGATGGGGAGGAGACCTGTTTATGGCTGACAACACAGATTGGAACTGTGACTGTCCTTTCACGGGGGATCGTGGTTGGTGCAGGCGGTCCTTGTATTTGAGCTTGCTGCAGGCTTTCTAGAACAAAGTGTTAGAAACTCATTTCAGTCAAATTTTCAGTAGGAGCAATGTCTTAATAGGGAACTGTGTTTCTACCTAAGGGCCTGGAATGTTCAGTATTTCTCTAATGGGAATTTTTACCAATACTCTATTTTATTGACTCTGAATTACCTGTATAACATAGAGCAAGCGTGTATCTCTAAAGTGTGTGTGTGTGTGTGTATGGGTATGTATATGTATCATACAGACGTAATGCAATGGAAAATTAAAGAGGGTAATGTAAAGAGGGTAATCAGTTATATGTTTTAAGATTTAATTTAGCTTATTTTATTTTTTTAAAATGGAGTCCTGCTCTGTCACCCATGTGGGGATGCAGTGGCACAATCATAGCTCCCTACAGCTTCAAACTCCTGGGCTCAAACCATCCTCTCACCTAAGCGTCCTGAGTAGCTAGGACTACAGGTGTGAGCTACTGCACGAGGCTAGCTTATTTTCAAATACAGAGGTATAAGGGATATCTGGAGTGGAGAGAAGAACTGAGGGGTCTTGAAGAAATAAGCAAAAGACCAGAGACAGACTAATTCTACTCCTTACTGGAACTGGCAGGGTCTTACACAAGGTGAGGTTCACTGTTTGAGAGGAGACTATTGGAACTTCTAAATATTAGCAAGGGTAAAGACGGTTTCAGTGGCCAAGATTAAAAAAAAAAAAACAACTACTACAAATTAAATTGCTCTAAGTCTGGAATTGCCTATAAAATAATCAACTATGTATTGGTGAAATAAGCTTTCCTGAGTGACCCATGAGCCACATGTATCAGTGTGCTCATGATAGTGCCTTTTGAATTCCAAACAGTCAACTTGCAAAGCTTGGGAACAGAACTGGCTATTGGGTAAATCCATAAGGTGGGTCTCCTGTAGTGCTGTGGCCTTGCACTCACCTGGGGATAAGGTAAAAGTGATCAGAGTCGATTGCTTGAGAAATGTTCCGTCTGAAAACAGTACAATGGAATGAGTCATTCTACATGGCATCTTGGCAGGGAGCACATTTAATTTTCCATTGCATTATGTCTGTGTTTCCTTTCTGACATTTCAGCTCTCCTTTGCTGCCTCTCTGAAAGTTGAACACCTACTTAGCATCTGGTCTGATCAGGTGTTGAGGATCCAAGCTGAAAAGGGCAGTGTTTCTGCTCTTGAGGTGCTCTCAGTCTAGCTGGCCAGATAGAGGGATAATCCACTGATGGTGTCTGATATGACAGTGTGTAGAGTGTGCTGTGGAGTGGGGATTCACACACAGGTGACAAGTCAGCTGGCTTTCAAAGAATGAGGAGTAGGTCACCGGGCACTAACAGTGGTGGGGGAGAACATGAATGAGGGATGTTCTTCCTCATTCAGCTAGTTTGCCTCTTTCCCTCCTCCCTTGGCCTGCCCTGTCTCTGGGTAGTGTGTTTATGTATCTAATTAACTAGAATGGGGATGTATTTATCTGGACAGGGGAAATACAATTACCAAGGTGTTCGGATACTCAATACTTGGCAAATCAAGTTACAAACAGGTTGCGTTTTGAAGAGAATCAGAACAAGAGAGGCATCCTAGCTATGAGAACAGGCTGACCTTGACCAAGAACTTTTCTCCCTGGGAATTGCATAGGGTCCTTCTAGACATCCCTGGCTCCGATGACATTCTTTCTTCTGAGATGTCATTGCCTTCAGTCAGATTTCAGTAAAGGTTTTACAGGTGTGGGACTATAAAGCTCTGTATGGTGACTTTGGTTTAGGGCTTAACTCAAAGAGCAGCCTTCTCCCTTTGGATTTTTATGGGATACCTTAATGGCCTTGCCCTGTACTGCTTGCCATGTCTGTCCTTGCTTTCCTTCCCTTGCTGTGTCTTACACGTATTCTCTTTACGTCCTGTGCCTTACTTGGCCGCTTTTTGCTTTCCTCCTTACTCTACTCCCATTCCTTCATATTCCTTCTGTCAAACTTTGAAAGTTTGCTCAGTACAAACTAAGAAAACATTTTCAAATAATGTTTCTTTTTCTGGATGCATATTTTATTCATCATAGTATGTTATTAACCAAATTGTACCTTACCAATAATTTTTTTCTTAAGCATGATCCTGACATGATCTTTTATAAGTTCCTATAGGCCCATGCCATTCATTATTTCCCAGGAGCCTCTGGAGTGTATCAGAGATGAAGATACACTTTTTTTTTTTCCCTAGCAGAAGGATCCTCCAATGGGATGGAAGCAGATATGGTCATCAAACTTTTGGATTGGCAGATGAGTCAGAGATCTGGGTTTGTATAAACTCCAGCACTTCCCACTTTCACCTGAGCATGAGAATCCCTCGGGGAATTTGTTAGACATTCAGATTCTTGGGCCATATTCCAGATTCATGGAATCAGAATCTCTAGAGGGGGACTAGATGGCACACCTTATACATGGAAAGTACCTGTAGATGAATTAAATGGGCAAAGTTCCCAATTTCAAGTTTACTTTCCAACTGGGGTAAAGACAACAAGCAAATCAGTCCATCCACCAATCAACCAATAAGAAAAAAAAAAATTGTAGAGAGGGATACAAGGAAATCAAGCAGAATAATATTTTAGAGAATGGCTGGGCTGGGTACTGCTTTATATGGTACAAAGGAAAACCTATCCAAAGATATCCTCTTGTGGCTGAGACATAAACTATGAGAAGGAGCTGAGGAAGTCAGGAGCTAGGGATAGAGCTTATGACCACCTTGGGTACCTGTGTCCTGAGGGTTAGCACTCACATTGGTTCCTGGTGGGGGCTTAAGAAATACTTCTTGAATGATGCATGAAGTCCTTGGACAGCAATGTCATACCCATAATCTGAACAATGGAATCAATGGAGTGCTCTTGAAGTTCTAAGGGGTTACTAAATTAAGAGAGGTTGCTATCACACATAGAATATTTGCAGAATATCTGAGGAAATTCTGCAAGAAGCAGAATTCCTGAGGAAAAAGAGAAAATGAAGAAAAGTGTATAAAGGAGAACATGTGAGAAAGGAGGCCTGGGGGGCCATGGATCAGCTAAGGAGTGGAGGAACAAGGAGAGGAAGAAAACAAGTCCGTGCTCGCACCTCTGGCCTATGTCCTGCTGTTCAAAGGGTAATCAGTAATTATTGCCATATTCTTGGGATTGAGCAGTGTGCTCTTACTAACATTGCTTTGTATATTACAAAGAAAACTTTTTAAAAGCCTTTAGAAAACATAGATGGTGTTATATTACATCCCTTTGAAGAAAATTAGAGTAAATACCAATTCTAACAAGCTTAGGGAAACGTTAGATATGATCAGAAGTAACGTATTTCAATAGAATTTGAATGGTGCTCTGAATCAGACCCTGGCCAAGTTAAGACTATAAATGATTGCCATTTGAATTTTCTCCCCTCCTGGCAGCAGAAAGCATAAAAAAAACAAAATGCATTATTGGAGAAGCTATTTAAGAATTAGCAGGGTACACTCACAGCAGAGTATCTCTACATCTGTGTGTGTGTGTGCAAGGCTCACTTAGCCTGATTTTAGTGAGGGCTTGGAATAGAAAATAAGAAGAGAGAGAGAGAGAGAGACAGAGAGAGAGAGACGAATGTGTTTTCCTGTGTCCTAGTGCCAGTGCCCAGATCTCAGATGAAACTTTGTAACTGAGCTATAAATACTTGCTAAATAATTATTTCTTCTTCTCCCTCTTCCTCCCCTCCAGCCTCTCTTTTTCTTTTGGTTTAGCTGTTTTTTGTTTGTTTTGATTTTCAGTAGTCATAATGGTCGTGTGTTGTTCATCTTTCATGAGAGAGAATGAATTCTTAAAATTAGCTCATGTAGATATGAATTGTGTGTTCTCGGTGTCCCTGGATTTATTTAATCTATAAAACAATCTTCTGGCACCTATACTCATGGTAGAAAATGTCCTCTGAACACAAATGGTTGTCTCAAAGCCTTTCAATGTGCCTTCTTCATGATGTCATTCTTCAGAGCTTGGTTGACTTTATTCAGTTGCAGTTCTTACCAGACCTGGTTATTTGCATTGTAAACCAACCATAAATTAGCAAACTGAATGGTCAGCAGTGCCTGTTAGGGGCAGAGGGACCACTGGTGTGGCTCCATCGTGAGGGCACAAGTGAAGGGCAGCGCTCCAGTGACAATGCCCACTCTGGGGGTAATATGCTCAAGGTGATGATGATTTGTCAAGAAAAGACAGAGGTGTAATCAGTAGGCTCCACTTCTCAAGGATGGGAGGGTATGCTTCTATTTGAAAGGTTTTTAAGCTTTGGTTATCTGGAAGATGGAGTCATATGGACCTTCATCCTCTGACAACCCCTACCTCCATAATACATAATCTGTAGTGACTTCCATCTGCCTCAGCTCCTGTTTTCAGAAGGGGACCAGCCAGATTTGTGCTCTTGGAGAGAAGAGGAAAATTATCATTTGTGACTTTTGGCTCAATGTACAGTATGTTGCCCTGTGCTTTTCATGACTTAATATACAATTAATAGAACAAATTTTAAATTAATAATGCAGTAAAAAACTGCACATTGTACACAGTTTTTATTGGTTCCACTTCAAGGATTATGTTGTGGTTTTACCATTGAATGACTCTCTCAGACTGTTGTGGTGCATTTTTCTATTTAGTAAACTGTGGATAACATTAAGTGAAACTGACATTAAAAGATTAATTGGGAAAGTCAGTCATGACTTTCGAGTTTCTCGACTTGTATCAATCTCACAGTGTTTCTTGCTATAGAAATCTAGTGCATGCAAATATATTTGTTCCCAAAATAGAAAGAGAGGTAGTTTTAGTGAGGATGTATTACTTAAAGAAAGACATGCTTATGGCAAAAAATTAAGACAATAATGAAAGATGTAAGGAAGAAGGTAAAAATCATTTGGATCATGTTGCCTAAAGATTATGTCTGCTAGGATTTGGAGATACCTGATCTTTTCTAAGCACACACATGCACAAATGCCTGCTTAATTTATTAATCAGTTTATTTAATGAATTAATTAATTTAGTCAGAATAGAATCATACTGTGCATAGTGTTTTGTAACCTTTTTTTTGGTTAAAGACAATATATAACAAACATCTTTCATATCAGTATTATTTTCAGTAGCTGCATAGTATGTCACTGTTTGACTAAATCATAATTTTCAGGGGTGTTATCTGCATATAAAATTCCTAGATATAGCTGAGTTTACTAAATTTAAAGACTTTCAGATTTTACAGTTTACTAAATTTAAGATTTAAAACAACCAAGTTTTGGCAACCGTTCAAAGAAAATGTCAGCTAGAAAGGAAAAATAGTCTTGAAACCCTATGGTATTCTCAGAGTATTTCTGACCTAAAAGCTTAAAGTTCTTGTTGAATATTTCTGATATGATTTCATCAAAAATGACAAATACTAGCATGATGAAATAAGTGAAATTCTTCAGACTATCTGTAAAAATCACATCTATCCTTAAGATATAGCTGTTTAGTGCTACTGACCTATAATACATATTATTTGTTGCTATTATACATAATTAAAAAATATACGTGAGAGGCTATCCATTGGTCAATAATCTATGCTAAAATTTTGCAATCTATTCCTTTTTCTTGTGTTCTCTGTATTGCCCCCTGTAACCTCTAACCTCTACAATCATTTAGAAAGTTATAGGAGAGTTCTGTTAGCTATTATCATGGACAATTACTTGATTGACTAAATATAAAAGAAAATTAAACTTCTTTCTCAAGAATTCTAAAATTATATTTAGAATTTGATTTAATAAGCTTTTACTGAGTACCAACCATCTGTATGACTCTAAACTGAAAATGCAGAAAATAAATAGGTATATTGATATAGATATGACTGTTGAGAAGCATGATTTCCAATTATATTGTGTATCAGATTTAACTGTGGCTCATATTAGTAAGGTAGATTCTGTCATCTTGCTGAGATTTTTCCAGTTCAGTAGAGCTACATCAGCAACCAGAAATAAAAACTCAAATACCTAGACCAGTGTAACTATTCCATGGCCATACTTTGAGAATTACTGATCTACATGAAAGAAGTAATAGAAACGTAAATTTTAAAAACAAAAGGTAACCTTGAATGTCAAACTGGAAGAAAAGCAATGTAATTAGGGAGGAAACTCACTCTATGGATTCAGGACACCTACATTTATTTATTTATTTGATTTCTTGTTGCCAGATTTATGTGTGTGTGTGTGTGTGTGTGTGTGTGTGTGTGTGTGTGTGTGTGTGTGTATGTGTATTTTATTGCAATTTAGGTTCTGGGGTACATGTAAAGAACATGCAGGATTGTTGCATAGGTACCTACATGGCAATGTGGTGTGCTGCCTCCATCCCCATCACCTATATCTGGCATTTCTCCCCATATTATCCCTCCCCAACTCCCTACCCCGCACTGTCCCTCTCCTAGTCCCCCCCAACAGACCTCAGTGTGTGATGCTTCCCTCCCTGTGTCCATGTGTTCTCATTGTTCAACACCTGCCTGTGAGTGAGAACATGCAGTGTTTGATTTTCTGTTCTTGTGTCAGTTTGCTGAGAATGATGGTTTCCAGCTTCATCCATGTCCCTACAAAAGACACGAACTCGTTTTTTATGGCTGCATAGTATTCCATGGTGTATATGTGCCACATATTTCCTGTCTAGTCTATCATCAATGGGCATTTGGGTTGGTTCCAAGTCTTTGCTATTGTAAACAGTGCTGCAATGAACATACATGTACATATGTCCTTATAATAGAAAGAATTATAATCCTTTGGCTATATACCCAGTAATGGGATTGCTGGGTCAATTGGAATTTCTGTTTCTAGGTCCTCGAGGAATCACCACACTGTCTTCCACAATGGTTGAACTAATTTACACTCCCACTAACAGTGTAAAAGTGATCCTATTTCTCCACATCGTCTCCAGCATCTGTTGTCTCCAGACTTTTTAATGATTGCCATTCTAACTGGCGAGAGATGATATCCAATGAGGTTGTGATTTGCATTTCTCTAATGACCAGTGATGATGAGCATTTAAACTTTTTAATAGTACCTTTTATAATTTCCAGTTTCCTGCTGACATTTTTCATATCAGCTATTATTTCTATAAGAATATTAAGTATACCAATTTCACTATCTGTAATAGTAATTCCACTATTTGTAATATCTGTTGTCTGCTTCTACGATATGTTGTTTGTGTTGGTTCTCAATTACATTGTTTTATTTCTTTATAGCCTTGGTTATATTTGAGAGGGTAGAACAATGTGTTTGAAATAAAAATACAAGTAATTTGAGGGCTAGGGTGATGTTATCTTCCCTCATATAGATGCATATCAAATTTGTTTTATTCCACATACATCTGGGAGAACTGACAATATAGAATCATTACATTTCAAGGCTTGAGATTATTCTAGGCTAGTCAAATCATTCAAAGACCAATTAAGTTCATGTGAATATTGATTAACTTTCAATTCACATTAACTTCTTTAGCCTTTCAAGTTCCCAATATTAAGTTGGAGCTACTTTTTTATTTTTTATTAAGTTTAAGCCACTTTTTCTGGATCGGAACCCCTTGCTTTGTAAATAATAGTTTTTGCCTGCTTGCTTGTCTGATTTTTTATCTTGTAGATAGTGGCACAATATTTACACATGTTCCTAGTATCTTAACCAGTTGAGGCTGCTTTGACAAAATACCATAGACTGACGGGCTTAAGCCACCTTATTTTCCACAGTTCTGGAAGATAGCAAGTCTAAAATCAAAGTGCAGACAGATATGGTGTCTAGGGTGGGCCCTGATTCTGGCTTGCAGACAACTGCCTTCTTATTGCATCCTCGTATATTTGGGAATGATGGGGAGAGAGACCACAAACTCTCTTGTATCTTCATATAAGGGCACTAATCCTGTCATGAAGGCTCCAACCTCATAACCTCGTCTTAATCTAATACCTCCCCAAATCTCCATCTCCAGATACCATCCCATGGAGGCTAGGGATTCAACATATAAATTTTGGGGAGGCACAATTCGGTTCATAGAACCCAGTAACTATTTTATGCTTCTTGGGAGATGTGTTTATATTTTGTATAACTTACCTGGTGTCTGTGCTTCATGGGGTATGAAGGTTAGTCAAAATACTTGTTTATTGTTTCTATGAAATGAAGTCTCCCTCATTCTTCTTATGTTTCTTGAATGTAAGGATTTGTTATATCTTACTTATATTTCAAGATGCCTATAAGAATATATTTTATTTTATTAATTTATTCAAAACTATATTTAACAATTATTAGCTTATTATAATTTATTGTGATAGCATTTTCCGGATGAATGTATATACATTTCTTCCTTTCAGGAATAGGTTTTTACTCATGAATCCCTTTTCACTCAGAACATCATGAGTTTTTAATGCCATTAGTATTATCTTATTATCTGCATTAGAATAACTATATAATATGTCATTCTATGAATGCACCATTAATTGACCCCAGCTGTTGTTCATTTAGACATGTAGAGACTTTTAATGACTATTCCTTTCATTGTGTGTGTGTGTGTTATTTCTGCTTAAAAGTGGCGTTTGCTTCTGAATTTCATTGGGAACTAAATTTAATAGCATATTACTACTAGGCCCCCAATTTTGTAATTGACTCATATATTACAATTTCAAATTTCAAGAAACAATAGGAGTTAGGTTTTGGTTGTGTGAGCATAACAAAGGAAGATACACCAGGAACTCCTCACACTCTTACTAACTTATATTCCTTTGCATTCCTTTTGCATATGTTTTTTAAATAGAAAAGAAAATGAGTTTCTTTCTTCTTACTGTCAAATGAATATATTACACAGTATCTTCAAAATAAAATAGTTTTGATCAGCCACATAATATGTCCACTATGATCATTTTCAAGCAACAAAGCATTTTGTTCAGCTCAGCAAATATGACTACAAGAAATGTGTAGCTTTATGGAAAAAGCTTATTTAAAGTTCCTTTGACTATAAAAAGATATCCTGATCACCACCACCACCATGTTTCAAATCAATAAGTCCTGAGATGCAAACAGAGGAGTTATTAAAAATTAATCTCTACATTAAAATGCCTGTGTGACTAATAGTGAGTAAAAAAATATATGGTATCATAAATCTCTGTACTGGCACTAAACCCCTATCCTCGTAAAAACATTGTGATTTGCATGCACTGGTTATGCATTGGAATTTATGAACAACAAATAGCAACATGACAGGAAAAATTATTATGCTATGAAATAATGTAGAAAGCAGAAGGAATTTAAATAGCAGAATTGGCTCAAGGTGGAGATGGACTTAAAGCAGACCTTTAACTCTCACAGTCTTGTTATTTTTCTTGGATGGTACAGTGAAAAGATTATACAGATGTTAAATAAGTTCAGCAATATAAGCATCTGATAGAAAGACATTATCATGTACTTTTTTTCAGTTTCAATGTATTTACAGAGAATGTAATACATTTACATTTACAGAGAATGTAAAAAATAATATGGTTAATTTAGGACCAAATGATGGAGATTATTACAAAAAAAATGAATAAATATGGGTGAGGGGTTGAATGCCATAGTTTTCACACATAAGCCTTGTAGATATAATTTCCTGTAAATTTATTAAAGTCCTTAACACCTTCTTTGTGTGTGTAACTGTTTAAGGGCAGAAGAGGGTGGAATGATTAAGTAGAGGAAACTTGATTTGGATTTATAATAGAGTATTTCTAAATTATTCAGTAAATCAGTCAAGATATTATTATCTTCACTGCAAGTGACTAAAATCTGATTCACATTGGTAGAAAATGAATATATTTGGTATGTAACCAAGACACCTATGGATGGATCCAATTTAAGATAGGATCATTCAGGATTTCATGTATCTCTTAGTTCTGCCGTTGCATTTAGCCTTTCATTCATGGTGTCTTCCAACAATTCCTGGAACATCTCCCAACAATCATATGGGAAAGGCTCTTAATCCTTTACTGATTCTGAATGTGCATAATTGATGTGTGTCTCCTGGACCTAATCATAGAAGAAAATATGTGATCTATATTTGGAATTAGATCTGAATCCCATGTCCACTCTCCAATTCAGGGATCAGACCAACTCTTCAGAAATGCAGAAGTGAGAATGGAGAAAGATGATCACACACACACACACACACACACACACACACACATACACACACACACACACACACAGAGAGAGAAATAATGAGAATGGTAATTATGTATTGCTTGTAGTAAAAATGAAGTCCATTGCATCCACTCTGAAGACTGCTCAACATTTTCACACGCCTTCTTTAAAAAATATACAGACACCTTTAAGAGTCCTGCATCTATATTCTTTGCAGTGGAAAATAGAATCATCACTTTTCTGAACAAAGAAAAATTCCAGATATCAGTTTGTTACTGGATCCAGTCCTAAACCTTGGGTCTTTATGAAATTTGTATTCCTCCTCAAGGAGTTTGGATACAGCATCTCATTATCTAAGTAAAACAATTCATCATTTCCACTACACCTAGTATATATTGACAGAAAAAGAAATTGTGAAACAAATGCTGAGCAATTAAAAAAATCAAACACTAATAATAGCAACCACCCTGGGATGTGGCAAAATATTTTATTTCTTTCCAAGCTAAATGTGTACCTAATAAGGAGAGGTATGCATGCTTCTGTCTGTCTATCTATCTATGTCATCTATCTATCTATCTGTCTATCTATCAAATCTTTCCCCTTGTTAACGCAGATATAAAATAGTAGATTTAGTTTCAAATTTTCTACTTCCTTTGCTCAAAATAATATATAGTTTCATGGAACCTAAAGTCAGAGTCAGGAACAGAACTTTAAAACTAGTCAGATGAAAACTTGAAATAAAGTTCTTGGTTTAATTTATGAACTAAAGGGTATGTGCCTTATTACAGTTATATAATCTGAAAAAGTTATATATCACTTAGTGAGTACCATCACGCTACTCCTCTGCTGAAAATGTGTGCCTGATGTATCTTCAGACAAAAATATATGCCTGAAGTATCTTCCTTCAGATATTTGCACAAGTACCCCTCTTGTTTTTCAGATCTTTGTTCAAATGACACCTGCTCAGTAAAACTCCCCTTAAAAATAAAATCTCATTTCTAGAAATATTTTTTCTCCTCTTTAATTTTCTACATCATTCTTATCACCATGAAGATACTATACCTTTCCTTACTTATTTTAGTATCTTTTTGTCTCCATTACACTGAAGCTTCTCCAGGGCACACATTTTTGTCTATTTTGAAGATTTCTGTATCTACAGTGCCTAGAACAGTCCTTGACAGAGTATTGATACTCAATAAATATATATTTTTAAAATTTATATTATTGCTGTTTTATTGAAAGACTTGGAATTATGTAAGAATCCCTACATACATTCTCGTAAAACAGCAGGTTACTCAATTTTTATAACACTTAAGTTGAATATTTTTATAATGAGAATCATAGTTACTTTGCTAAATTTGTATAACTGTTTATGAGATATGTTTAAAGCTTATTTGCATAAAGGCTATGACAATATTAAAAGTATTAGTACATTTTTAAATATTAATAAACTATAGTTTATTAATATAAAATTAATAAATATTTGTTTACTTTGTTCCTTTTTCCTGTTCTACCTCTACTAAAAATCATCTGTATTGATCACTTAGTATAAGACTGTTTTAGTTTGCTAGTACTATTGTAGCCTAGTACTACAGACTAGGTGGCTTCAAATGACAAACATTTATTTGTTCAAAGTTCTGGATATTAGAAATCTTAAACCAAGATGTCATTAGTGTTAATTCCTTCTAGATTCTTTGATAGAGCATCTGTTCTCTACCTCTCTTCTAACTTCTGGGGGTTACCTGCAGTCTTGGCTTTCCTTGGCTTATAGCTGCACCCACATAATCTCTAACTTTATTGTCACATGGCATCTTTCCTGTGTCTCTGTGTCTGAATCCTTCTCTGCTTTTTTTTTTTTTTAAAGATAGCAGTCATTGGATACAGTGCTCATCTTAATTCAGTATAACTTAACCTTAAATGAATTACACCTACAGAGACCTATTTCCAAATATTGTCACATTTACAAGTGCTGAGGGACAGAACTCACATATATCTTTTTGAGAGACACAATTCAACCTACTCCAGTGTCTTTCCCTGCGTATCTCTTTATTGGTGACCCAATAAGGTCACCTTCTTGGTATTATCCCTTTGAGAATGACTGTCCATTCTCAAGGTTGATGAAAACAGGAAATTTAAAAAGTAGGTAAGATATAAATTTCTATCTGATACTGTCAATCACACTTTATATTCAAAGGAGCTTTTAAAATTTTTGCCTGCCTTTGATAATTTTTCTGATGTTAGTATGATACACAAATAAATTTAAAAATTTCCTTATAAATTTAAATGTATGTATTACCCAAATAAAATATAGGTAAATATTCAGCTTCACAAGTGTCGAAAAAATACAAATAAAAACCATCTTAGCATAACTTTTTTTTCCACCAAGAAAATGACCAAAGACCAAAAAGAAGAGACAGAATCTGCCAAGTTATATAATCTTTCTCTCTTATACATTAGGGTTAATGTAGAACAAATGTTTTGGAAAGCATTTTGACAATACACATTGAGAGATTTAAAATTGGAATCTATACTAGCAATATGACGCAAAATTTACACAAAGGCATAAAATATTACAGTTTGATTACAGTATCAAAAATCCAGAAGCAACTTAAGTGTTAAGACACAAGAGACTAGTTGTATAAATTAGGTTAGGACTTTATGGTATGCTTTTATACAGGCAGAAATTTTTTTCACGAATGTTTTATTTCAAAACAGAAATAACTTTATAATTTCCTGAATTTAAATATATCTTCATATAAAAAATACATACGCAGTAATTCTAATATTGAAATATAAAAGTACTCATAACCCCATATTCAGAAGTATTCACAGTTAATACAGGAGATACCTGAGATGTTTAATGACAGCAGTGGCCCTTGTTTTGGTATACAAGTGGATCACTTTGGTCTAAAACCACATCTGAAGAGGAGACACCTTATACTACAAGGCTACAGTAATCAAAGCAGCATGGTACTGGTACCAAAACAGAGATATAGACCAATGGAACAGAACAGAGGCCTCGGAGGCAACACAACATATCTACAACCATCTGATCTTTGACAAACCTGACAAAAACAAACAATTGGGAAAGGAGTCCCTGTTTAATAAATGGTGTTGGGAAAACTG
>CAUYQU010082002.1:0-30286 GCA_963574635.1 Cheracebus regulus
AGGACATAGGCATAGGCAAGGACTTCATGACTAAAACACCAAAAGCAATGGCAACAAAAGCCAAAATAGACAAATGAGATCTAATTAAACTCCAGAGCTTCTGCACAGCAAAAGAAACAATCATTAGAGTGAGCCAGCCACCAACAGAATGGGAAAAAATTTTTGCACTCTGCCCATCTGACAAAGGGCTAATATCCAGAATCTACAAAGAACTAAAGCAGATTTACAAGAAAAAAACAAACAAACCCATTCAAAAGTGGGTGAAGGATATGAACAGACACTTTTCAAAAGAAGACATATATGAGGCCAACAAACATATGAAAAAATGTTCATCATCACTGGTCATTAGAGAAATGCAAATCAAAACCACACTGAGATACCATTTCACGCCAGTTAGAATGGCAATCATTAAAAAATCTGGAGCCAACAGATGCTGGAGATGATGTGGAGAAATAGGAACACTTTTACACTGTTGGTGGGAGTGTAAATTAGTTCAACCATTGTGGAAGACAGTGTGGCGATTCCTCAAGGACCTAGAAATAGAAATTCCATTTGACCAAGCAATCCTATTACTGGGTATATATCCAAAGGATTATAAATTGTTCTATCATAAAGACACATGCACATGTATGTTCACTGCAGCACTGTTTACAATAGTACAGACTGGAACCAACCCAAATTCCCATCGATGATAGACTGGACACGGAAAATGTCGCACATGCACACCACAGAATACTATGCAGCCACAAAAAATTATGAGTTTGTTTCCTTTGTAGGGACATGGACGAACCTGGAAACCAACATTCTCAGCAAACTGACAGAAGAACAGAAAATCAAACACCACATGTTCTCACTCATAGGCAGGTGTTGAACAATGAGAACACATGGACACAGGGAGGGAAGCATCACACACTGGGATCTGTTGGCGGGGGACTAGGAGAGGGACAGTGGGGCGTAGGGAGTTGGGGAGGGATAATATGGGGAGAAATGCCAGATACAGGTGACGGGGATGGAGGCAGCAAACTACATTGCCATCAATGTACCTATGCAACAATCCTGCATGTTTTGCAGATGTACCCCAGAACCTAAAGTGCAATAAAATATATTAAAAAAAAAGAAAAGAATTAATTTCTACATGTATAGATCTATCTGGAAAAAAATTATTCTATTTTAGATTTATATGCCTCCACATGTTAGGTTTTCAAAGATTCTATAAGATTTTTTTCTCAACGTTCTGTTTTACTTAGGAGTATGACTAGTAGAAAGATGCTCTGTTACTCTTTTATACAAATGAGTTCTTCTATGTACTAAGCATATTTCTAGACACCAGGTATACAATAGAGAATAAACCAAGTACCATCCCTTACAGCTTGCTTCATTCAAGTTGGGGAGATTCCATTAATAAGCAAGTAAAAATATATATAGCATCAAGGCATACATGAGGAAAATCCAGCACTAAAGAAAAAGCAAGGTTAGTGGAAGAGAAAGTGCTACTTTGTCGGGAGGGTACTGCTTTACAAAAGTACTCAGGAAAAGCTTCATTGATAAAGGAGAGTTAAACAGAACCACCAAGCAAATATGGGAATGACTACTGTGAATATCCGGAGGCCATTATTTCATGGTGGCTCTATTGCACTTTCATTACCAACACCAACAGGCCAGTTTATATGGAGTGGGGTGGAAGATAGATAATCAGGAGGCAGAAGGAATTATATAGAATATTTATAGGAATATAAGATTTTATAAGCTATTTTTAGGAATTTTGTAGGATTCTACAGGTCACTTACAAGATCTTGGTGGTGTTCTGAGTGAGATGAGAAGCCACTGGAAAATTTGGGAACAGAGAGTAATAAAATGATCTTAGATTTTTAAAAGACCTGGCCAGTGTACTAAGAGCAGGTTGAGGAACAAGTGCACAGAAGCAGGGAGACTAGTTAGGAGACTGTGATAAAACAAGTGGAAGATGACGGTGACTTGCGCCAGTGTGGTGAGAAGTAGTTAAGATTCTGGTTGTAGGCTGACAGGAAAGCTGACAGAATTTGATGATGACCTCTGGGACACAAAAGATAGCAGTCAAGATTTTTGGCCTGAGCAGTAGAAAAGATAGTCTTGCTGTTGATAAGATGGAAATTAACTGTGGGGTAGGTTTGGGTGGGAAGATTAGGTGTTTGGTTGGATATTTCAAGTGTAAGAAACCTGTTACACATAAAATTGGAGATGCTGAGTAGACTGCTGGATATTTGACCCTAGCGATCTCAGGAGAGATCATGGATGATTACTGAGGAAAGGTTTAACACCAGTGAATGACAGATGTGTTTAAAACTGGTAACATTCTAGTAACTTTATTACTATCAATAAATTACTATCCTAGAATGCTTCATACACATTAAAAGCTGTGTTTCATAATCTGTTTATTTTAAAATTTAAACTACAGCAAGAAAAGGCAATGAAGTGCTTGATATAACAGTTTAGGGATTATTTTAGCTATCAGTCATGTGATAAATATGAGGAAATAGAAGAGGAGAGAACATAGGCCAAAGAACTACCATAAAATATCAGGAAAATTATATCTTCTAAATATTTGTTTTTTTTAAGGATTGGGCCTTTATAATTTTTTTGTCAATTATCCTAAGAAGTAATAAGAGAAAAAAACCTAGACTGAAGTAGAAGTAAAAGAATTTGCCTAAAAAATTGTTTAATAAGTAAATTACTCACAAAAGTATTACTATGTGAAAGATACTACAAAGTGAAAGTAAATGTTGCTGATTTATTTTCCTTAGTCTATTTTTAAAATATGAGTGGTAGTATACTTTTAATGTGTTGGTTTAAAATTTACCTTTGGAGTATTTTGCATTTCATATATATTTTTGCATATAATTCAAATTATTAACTTTGGTAAAATGTGATACCTTACTGAAGAGCATATACCTTTCATTTAAATCACAGCTAATGCTACTAAGAGTTAGTAATAATTCTCTTCACTCATTTTTAAAAATTAAACTTTTCTTTCTTCTCTTTTTTTTTTTTTTTTTTTTGAGATGAGAGATCCCCTCTTGTTGCTCACACTGGAGTGCAGTGGCATGATCTGGGATCACTGCAACCTCCATCTCCCGGGTTCAGGTGTTTCTCCTGCCTCAGCCTCCTGAATAGCTGGGATTACAGGCGCCTGCCATCATGCCTAGCTAATTTTTTGTATTTTTAGTAAAGACAGGGTTTCATCATGTTGGCCAGGCTGGTCTCAAACTCCTGACCTCAGGTAATCCACCTGCCTCGGCCTCCCAAAGTGCTGAGATTACAGACATGAGCCACTGTGCCTGGCCTAAAAATTAAACTTTTCTTACTGGTTGTGTCTAATTTTAATTAATTCTCATAAAATCCAGATTATATGATTGAACATTTTAAACACATAAAAAATGAAAACTCACCATGTTGCTTCTGTTTTGGGTTATACATTTTCCACCACCGAAAAATGATAAATCCATCTTGAATTCTAAGAAAGGTAGATTACAAAATTAGAATTTAAGTAACAATTAATTCTTAGTTATTACAAAAGGCAGACAATTCATAATAAGGAAATACAGAAAATTCTCAAAAGAACATTGGCATACATAAACACACATCTTTTCATGAACACAGACTTATGAAGTATGTTTGGATCTTCTAGTTAAAAACGGAAAAGAGACTTTGCATAGCTAAAGATTCCTGACAAATAAAAGTTGTATATATTTATCATATACAAGTTTTGAAATATTATAGTCTTCTAATTAATGGTAACAAGAAAATGAAGTACTAACAGAAATGCTTTCCTTTTCAAATGATATTTTTTTTAAAATATAAAAATTACAGATACGTAGGTCTACAGGAGAGAGGGAAAAATTACATAAACAACAGCCAAATCTTGAAAGGGGGAAGTTAGCACACTAAGGGGAAACTTTTTTTTTAGTTTTAAAAATTTTTTTTCTTGAGACGGGATCTTGCTTTGTTGTCCAGGCTGGGCACAATCAACTCACTGCAGCTTCAATCTCCTGGGCTCGATCGATCCTCCCACCTAAGCCTTCCAAATAGCTAGGACTGCAGATGCACACTACCATGCCTGGCTAACATTTTGTAGAAACAGGGTCTCCCTGTATTGCCCAGGCTAGACTCAAAACCTTGAGCTCAAACAAGCCCCCCAAGCCTTCCAAAGTACTGGGATTGCAGGCATGAGCTACTGTGCCTGGCCACCATTTCATTCTTGAGCATTTTCTTTTATATCCTAATTGTCCGCTTTTAATTTTGCTATCATATTCACACCAAGGTTAAGTGATTTAACATCTATGGGGATAAATAAGGCACTGATTTTGTCTGTAGCCATCAGTTTATCATAATAGATCCAATGTTAATTCTGTCAAAGATATGGTCTGTCATGTTGAATGTTCCATGTGTACTTCAGGAGATATATTCTGCTGTTTTGGGGTGAACTGTTCTATAAATGTCAATTTAATCCAGTCAGTTTATGGTGATGTTTAGTTCTATTATCTTACTGATGTACTGTATATATACTGGTTCTGTTACTAAGGAGGGATGTTAATCCCTAACTGTAATTGTACATTAGTTTGTCCTCTTTTCAGTTGCTTTAGCTTCATAAATTTTTGGAGCTGCTGTTAGGTGCACGTACATTTAGGATTATTTTGTCTTTTTGGTGAATTAGATCTTTTATAATTAGGAAATTGTCTGTTATATAGCCACTCCATCTTTGTTTACATGGTCTTTTTTCCATCCTGTTAACCTACCTATATCACTTGAATTGAGTTTCTTTATAGTTGGCAGATCATTGGGTTATGCTGTTTTTTTTTTCCCCGTGTCTCTCTTGTCATTGATGTGCTTAGACCATTTACATTTAATATAATAATTGATACGTATGGGTTTGGTTCTACCATCTTACTTGCTTTTTTTTTTTGAGACAGAGTTTCGCTCTTGTTGCCCAGGCTGGAGTAAAATGGCACATTCTCGGCTCACTGCAACCTCCCGAATTCAAGTGATTCTCCTGCCTCAGCCTCCTGAGTAGCTGGAATTACAGGCACCATCACACCCAGCTCTTTTTTTTTTTTTTTTTTCATTTTCAGTACAAACAGGTTTTACCATACTGGCCAGGCTGCTCTTGAACTCTGACATCAGGTAAGCCACCCACCTCCTCCTCTCAAAGTGCTGGGATTAAAGGCATGAGCCACTACCCCCAGCCTTTTCCTTTCTTTTTTAAAATAGGACCATGATCTGTCACCCAGGCTGGAATGCAGTGGCACAATCATGGCTCACTGCAGCCTCTATCTCCTGGGCTCAAGTGATCCTCCCACCTCAGCCTCCTGAATAGCCCACCACGCCTGGCTTTTTTACATTTTTGTAAGTAGAGACACATCTCACTGTGTTGGCAAGGCTGGTCTCAAACTCCTGAGCTCAAGCAATCACCTACCTCAGCTTCCCAAAGTGCTGGGATTATAGGTATGACCCACCATACCCAGCCAGGTTATTTGAACATTTTTAAGTATTACATTTTCTCTATTGTAATATTGACTGTCATCTCTGTGCAGGTTTTTTTAGTGGTTGCTCTAAGTTGAAGCACTTTGAATTATTAAATATCTAAGAGTGAACATTTTCTTTTTTTGACTACTATACTCTCACCAGTTGCCAGCTTCTCATAGACATATTGTAAATGCTCTCGTTTAGGTAGCTCAGCTTCTGGAGTTGAGGGAACTTCAAAATCACAAGAGCTCTGGGAATCTACATTTGTGCTAAGATTTAGCAAACTTTTTTCCTCAGATATGTGTTTCTCCATGTTTACAGCAGTTGGTTCTCTAGGACTAGGAACTATTGTTAATCTGATCTCTGCTCTTCAAATCACAAAGTATCCTTTGGGCAAATTACATTTTGATCCATGAGAGAGGCAGGAATCTTCTCTTTGATTGCTGGTCTGTAGTCATCTTTGTCCAAGAAAGTAATAGCCCCACTGTTTCTCTCTTGGGAAGATAACAAAACAGTATCAGATTGGCTGTCCCAGCCTTGACTTCCTTGTTCTGTTATGTGTGTTGACTGAGAAGAATTCTGGGAGATGTGGGCTGATTCTCCATCAGAGTCACTGAAAAGCTTTGGTGACTGAGATCCCCCTGCCTCTATGGAAGAAGGGAAGTTTTCCAAACTCTAATCTGTGATTTCATCATTTCTTTTAAAGAATACTTCCCACTGGGGTACATCCCCATCAGCCTTTTGCTGGTGTAGTACAGAGCCCAGATCTCCTGGCAGTCAGGCTGGGATTTCTAATTCTTCTTCACTTTCGCTGTTGGATTCTTCACAATCTACAAAGTTTGTGAAACGAGAGCTCTGCATGCTCTCTGCTCTGCAGCATCCTGGGCTTTGTCTCTGTTTTTCAGGCTGGTTTTCTGATGCTGCAGTCATTGAAAATGCCTCAGGGTGAAAAGTTTTCTGGTATGAAACCTTGTGCCTTAAAGGTATTGGCAGAGGATAATCAAAGAGATCATCATCTTCCTTCCCTGAGTCTCGGTGGACTGTTCTAGCTCTCTTCAGTTTTTCCAGTGGTTCATACTGTGGCTCCATACTTTGGGAAGACCGGCATAAAGGCATTAAGATTTCGACAACTTTATCCATAGTTGTGCCAACTGGAATGACATTTGGATATGTGTTCACACGGCAGATGTAGCTCAAGAAATCTTTAATCTCACTGCAGGAGGAGTGAAAAGAAAAACAAGCTCTGTAGGAACTCTCTCCAGTCTTCACAATTGTTTTTCTGGTTCTTTCTCCAAACCACATGGTAGACGGCTTAACGCTAATTGTGTGGAGCGGAATTCTATTTTTGGAAGTAATTCCACAGGGTAATTCGTTCCGCTGAAAATATTCCTCTGCTTTGGGATGGCGGCATGCGTGGATCTGAGTGCTGCAGTCCGTTGTGAGATGATGAAGGATGTCAGGTATGTTCCTAAACATGTCTAGCTTATCCACATGAACCTGGACTCCAAATTCTTCACTAAGATTGGTGAATAAATATTCACAGCCATAAGCTGCTTTGCAGTTCAGTCACACAACATAGTACGGGCTCTGAGTGATCCAGCTTCCAACCAGCTCTAAGATTCCACTTAAACACTCCTCCCGACTTGGAATTTGGTAACATCTTGGATCACAGAAAGTAGTATCTAAATAAACACTTTGGATGTCTTAGACTCTGCCCACAGTGTGCAGAAGCTCCATTCTAGCAACTTCTCCTTTTGCCAATCTGAAGTCTCCTGTGTACAAGACAGTTCCATTATTGCCCTGAAATAAAAACATAACTGATTCCGGGCAGTGACCAGCTGGTAAAAGAGTCACGACAATCTCTTCCTTCTCTCCTAATGCTTCATCCACTAAAGATATCTGGGTAGGAGTTTCGATTTCAATAGACATAATTCGTTTCTCCCAAAATGTGTATTTCGGGCTAGTTAACAGGAACTCCTTAGTCACAGGTGAACAGTACAGGTAAACCGTCCAGCTGCACTTCAGCCTTCTTTTCAAGGCAGGGGCTCTTAATCCCTTCATGTGATCCTTGCGGCAGTGGGACAGGAAGTAGGCGCGCACCCTCAGGTTCTCCCTGTCGAAGCGGTCTATGGAGATGGCTGGATACTCAACCATCTGTCCCTCGAAGGAACTCATAGTGCCACCAATACCAGCACTGTGGACCCCAAATCCCAAGGGGAAACTTTTAAAGATGTTCCTTTGTTTCTCATAAATAACCTGTCATTTCGTGCCCCAAAAGGATGGACTTATAGTCCCTTAGCTTTTTATTTTTCACTTTTGATTTGGAAATAATTTTAGACTAGCATAGAACTTGTCTTCTATAGTTTTAAGTGTGGTGTGAGTATTGCCAAACTCTAGCACCTCTCAATTAATTCAAAATTTTTGAATTCTACTTAAGTCGCAAATTTGAAGAAAATCACAAAAAGAGAATAGGCTTTTCTTTCAAGACTTACAGAAGAAGGAACATTTTGATCATATCCTTTCTTATTATATTCATGTTTGTGTTTCCTTATTAGAATAAAATAAGAGTTGCTAACAGATGCTAAACAATTCTGTAAACTTATTATCTCTAATGAGGAGCTAATGGATGACAGCTACTAACATCTCTAAACCTTGCTATATATAACAAATGACTACTATAAACTCTATGATATAAAATGGTCAAGCAACTTAATGGTTCACTTTTTCATCTAGAAATGAAAGATTATTCATTTCTATAAACTGCTATTTAATAAATTAATTCTTTTCTAAATTAATCCATTGACAAAAATATTTTGAAACATCAATTCACCAAGTATGATTTGCTGGAAAAATATTATAGTTTTATTTGAAGAAGCAAGTCACATTAAATAAAAATGTCATATAAATTATAACAATATTTTTAAAGTATGTTTAAGATGGGTCCTTTTTAATTTTTTAATTTTGTTACCTAATAGACATATCTTCTGTAATGTAATAGATTTCACGAACCATGACTTTTCCAGAAAGAACAGAGAAAGAGAAGGAACCTGTTACAGGAAGGAAAAAACAGCAATTAACCTAACTGTTTTAACAGACAGTAGAGCCCTTAAAGTTTAAAATAACATTAGCACTCAATTTATTCAATAAGCATCTCTTCTCACTCCCTTCCAGATACCCTTATAGCCTTACTGATTTTCCATTATTCTTTCCCCAATAAAACAAAAAGTGCTGTACACATATCATCACTATGACGTAAGCTACTAAATAACCAGAAGAGTTTAAGTAACTGCTTTGTATGAATAATTCCCTTAATTATGCACAGCCATTAAATAAACCCAAAGTAGTGACTAATTTACCATTTTTCTTTAGTAATTTGAGTGACTGCAGGAATCAGCCATTGCCTAAAATTAATGGATGACTACTTATGTTTGAGGGAAGTTTTGTGTCGATTAAGAGGTACTTAACTATTAGGCAGGTTAGAATGGTTCTCTCTAGTCATCTTTCCCCACCTCTTTCTCCCACTGGTTTAGAGCTTTAAAAGCACCCTAGCTTCCTAATACAACCTTCTATCTACCTGCAAACATCCCACTTTTTTCTTTTCTTCCTTTTTTTTTTGAGATGGAGTCTCGCTCTGTCACCAGACTGGAGTACAGTGGCGCAATCTTGGCTCACTGCAACCTCTGCCTCCTGGGTTCAACCGAGTAGCTGGGACTACAGGTATCCACGAACACCCTTGGCTAATTTTTGTATTTTCAGTAGAGACACGGTTTCACCATGTTGGCCAGGATGGTCTCGATCTCCTGACCTTGTGATCTGCCCGCCTCAGCCTCCCAAAGTGCTGGGATTACAGGCATGAGCCACCTCACCTAACTCAAACTTCTCACTTTTAAGTACTCAAAAAATTGAATAAAGCAGGCTATAAAATGAAACACACAAGATGATTCCAACTTACAGATTTTTAAAGTATGGGTTTTAAAAATAATAAAAAACTACAATGGACATTAAAATTTTTCTTTGAATGGTGGACTCTCAAGAAATTTCTATTTCTATATTTTATACATATTCAAGTATCTCAAATTCTTTTAATAAGCATCTTCTATAAATTAAAAAAAAGTTACTACAAATACTTTAACAATAATAAATAATGGGGTAAAGGACATAACCAAGTGGCTATTATCATGGAGTCACAGAGTGCTGTGTCAGAGAAATTCCAGTTAGATTATTTCAACTAGTATGACACCAAGGTAAATTTCTAATGCTACTATCTGTTCATGAAATATAAATTTATAATATACATCTGCTATGGTTTGAATGTTTGTTCCCCCCAAAACTCATGATGAAACTTAATTCTCATTGTAACAGTGTTAGACGAGTGAGAAATCCGACTACCGTATTTGAGATGTCAGACCTTTGGGAAGTAATCAAGATTAAATGAGGCCATGATGTTGGGGCATCAGTGGCTTTACAAGAGGAAAAAGAGACCTGAGCAAGCAAGCTCAGCCCCCTCACCATGTGACACCCTGTGCCACCTCAAGACTCTGCAGAGTTCCCACTGGCAAGAAGGTCCTCGCCAGATACACCCCCTCAACTTTGGACTTTCCAGCCTCCAGAACTGTAAGAAATAAATTACTTCTCTTCATAAATGACCTAGTCTCAGGTATTCAGTTATAGCAACAGAAAATGGTAAGACAACATATCAAGATTATAAGGAAGAAAAAACTTCAGTGTAACTCAAACTCACCAATATGGATATAGCCATGCTTGTATAATCTGTTAAGAACTAGTGTTAAAATAAGACCAACATTCCGGGAATTATAATACGTGAGGTAAATAATCCATCCACAGGACAAAATGGTAGCTGTTGGGAGGAAAAAAAATCAGAAATAATAGGATTTACTTCTACATGGCAATGTGTTCTCTTACAATTTAGTACTTGGAATTTTAAAACCAGAGGCTGATTATACCTTATCCAACTATCTTCCTCTTCATCATTGATTATTCAGAAAAGCATAAATTCCAATCAGATCCATTAGAGCAATGTTTCAAGTATAGCTGCTTTCTTTTCTGTTTACTTATTACTGCTTTGTACTGTTTTAGTTATCAAGCATTATGTAAAGACGTTCTAGGAGAAGAAAGCCCATATTTCTGAATATTCTGAAACACATCCACCTTTATTAGGCCAAAAACTCATCTCATACACAAGTTCATTCCCAAGCTATTTCCTGAAACAAGCTATAGCTATTTGTAAAGAAAGAAAAATAATCAGAGATTTAAAAAAACCTTCTGCTTTTTAAAGCTGCATGTTAAACAAATAAAAGAAGTGGAAATTTAGTATAAAGGCCTATTAAATAGGCCACCTGTAACTAGATATTTTGCTGTAAAGCATAAAACAATAAGTTATGATGAATGTCACTGAATATGTTATAGTAAATGATATTCTAAATTTTTTTTTCTTCAATGAAAGTGTATAGTTACTTATAAAATTCATATTCTCAAAAAATCTAGTTCATGAATATACAAAAGGCAAAACACAGGAAAACATTGTTTTGATAATAAATTTACTCTTACTTAACCTTTTCAAAAGTATAACTATTTCTAAATTATGAGAAAGTTATGTAAAACAACTTAACCTGTATAACCCTTTAGTAACATCACATTAAGTCCTTAACTTTTAAACCATTATATATTACAGATAAAGCAAAGCAATCATTGAGAGTCAACATAAAATACTATTCCCAGGGTAGCTTAGATTGATAGTAATAGCTTTGACATACCAAGTGCTATGATTTGCCCATAAACAAAAAATTTCTAGAAAAAATATTTTGAAAAGTTAATTTGACAATATGCCATTATATCTCAAGTTTAAAGTCATTTTGTATAAATTTTTACTATAAATCATTATATCAGCAGTAGTTTGTTATATGAGTCCTTCAGAATGGCAATAGGCATTTGCTGAGAAAATATGCTTTTAGTATAAACAAGCCAGGAATTGTAGTCTTTTCATTATATCATGCCCTTCTACCCTCACAGTAAAACAGAGGGATTAAACAAATGCTCAGTGTTTTACTGCTTGTTACTGTTGCTGTTTTTTTCTTAAAGAAAGGAGGTATTTAGAAAGGAAAAAGTCCGAAAAATTCTAGGTGACATGAAAGGGAACAGACACTTCACCTCTACTCATACATATTCCTGCCCATATCCTTGGGTGTCATGAAAGAAGCATAAGCATGCCCTCAGAAAAAAAACCACCTGTGTAATCCATATAAAATACTTAATCTTTATGGGCCTCAATTCCCCAACAGGGAATTAAAAGGAAAAGAATAAAAACCTACCTTCACCAAACTGCTCTGAGCATTAAGTGAGACAACGTAAGTACAAACTGGTATCTAGCACACAGAAGATGCTCAACAAATTATCATTACCCTTCCTTTCCTCTCTTACCCTTCCTAATTTCCTCTCTCTGTTTCCAATTCTTATGCCAAAATTAAAGTCAAATACCATTCTCCCATGAAAATGTCCTGAGCCGAAACAGCCTATAATAATTTCTCCTTTCCCTGGTATTATTTTTGTATTTCTCCTTCTCATTCATTCATATTCATTCATTGATTCACTCATATTTCCTATCTCCCTCTGCTATTTAGTTTGAACTATTTGTATATACCTAGAAAACTGCTAGATTATGAAAAAAAATTATTAATAGCAGAGCTCACTGCCAAGTGCACAAAGAGTGAGGAAAGAGATTAAAAGATAAGGCATATAATTCTATTTTGCTATAAAAATAGAATTATTTTTACAGTAAAATTGTATTTGAGGATTTGCCATTTCTGTAACAAAAGTATTTGTGTGTGTGTGTGTGTGTGTGTGTGTGTGTGTGTGTGTTGAGCTGAGAAGTAGGGGAGGTGACCTGAAACCGGAAAGAATAAGCTAAGTGCAATGTTTTTCTTCTCTTTCCACTTCCCCTAAGTCAGACGAGAAGGCAGCCTAAGAAAAAGTAGAGCATTTCAGAGCCATTTCCAGAACAAATGTTCAAGAAATATAAATAACAATCTTCCTTCCTAAAAATAAATATATGGTAGTGTTAGTGTTCCAACTTCAGTCAACTACTGTTTAAAATCTGGCAGCTGTTAATCCATACTTAAAACACAATAAAGTACAAGAAAAATATTCCACTTACCAACAAGGAGCCAAACAACATTGGAATTGTGTTCTGTAAGAAAATCTTCTAATTGTGTGATACTAGGGACAATACTCTCATTCTTCCTTTGATCCATTACTAAAGGTTTTCCAGAACAGCATCTAAAGGCCTAAAAGAGGTTGAAGGTTAAATTTAGAATCGGAGATTTATAAAATTGCAACAGAAATCATGTAAGGAGAAAAAAAGGGTGAAGTTAATAAACAAAGTTCATTAAATCACCTTTCTGTTTCCTTCAATGATGAGAATGCAAAAATACAACAACAAAAACACCCACATGTCTACTAACATGTAAGAGAATGGATCATATCTGTGATGTCCTGATGTCACCATTCTAAATATAAGCACTGACTAAGGTTCAAGTACTATACTGTGGTTCAAAATAAGAGGAATGTGATTATTCTTTAATCAAAAACATCTCAACAATCAGAAGTATTAGCCAGCCACATTAAACAAATTCATCCAGACTTTCCCCAAAAGCCACCACGTAATATTATTATATTTGTACATTAAGTTAGATAAATTCCTCTTAACCTCCATCACATCTATATATTCTCCATTATCCCATGGAGAAACAAATTTCCTAGTTCAGACTCACTCTAGGTAATTTGAACAGTAAACAGACCTCCCGCTATCAGATGCTTAGGATTAAGAACAATTTCCTGTAGAACTATGACCCAACTTCTGACAATTATTTGTATGCATACGCATATGTGTGCATATACATATGTATGTATATAGATATGTGTGTATATGTATACATGCAAACACACAGTAGTAGGATGAATATGAATATTTATATGCACCAAGAATAAAAAGAAATAAAAGTTCATATTTTATGATCCAAGAAACAAGAAAAATATTCCTTCAATAATATCATAGTAACATATGACTAACCCAACCTACCTATAACAAAATTATCTCATAATAAACTAGAAAGAGCAAAAAAGCTAGATTTAATCATGAAGAGAGTTATACAGTTAATAATACTTTAAATTAATAATACTTTAAGACTAAACAGCAGAGGCGATTTTTACAGACAACTACAAAAACAGCACATTTTTTCTGCAGGAAAGAATACAGAAGGATAACCTTCTAAATGAAATTTGGTACAGCTGACTTAACTTTCTAAATCTGTTTTCTGTTTATTCGCCAAAACTCTTATCTTTGGAGATCACAAAACAAGTGTAAAAACTGGATGAGGCCAGGAACCTAATATCAGTGCTTTGGTTGGCAAAGGTAGGAAGAACTCTTGAGGCCAGAAGTTGGAGTCCAGCCTGGAAAGCATAGTGAGATCCCATCTCTGCCAAAAAAAAAAAATTAAAATAAAAAACTAGCCAGGCATGGTGGTGTGCACCTGTAGTCCTAGCTACTCAGGGGACTGAGGCAGGAGGACTGCTTGAGCCCAGGAGCTCAAGGTTACAATGAGCTATGATCATGCTACTGCACTCTAGCCTGGCTGAGACAGAGAGAGAGAATCTCTTCATTCATTCATTCATAAATAAATAAACAAAAATTGGATGACACAGCATTGCCAGACACAATCTACAACACATTACGTTTCCTATTTCTACATTGTTGAAATTTTATAATTTATTTAGGCAAATTAAACATCTCAAGAAAATAATAAAGAGCTCAATAACAGAAGGTTTATTATTAATAGTGATATGAAAACCTAAAGGCAAAAGAGCTAGAGAAGATTAAGAAAATGTTTTCAGTTTTCAATGTTTCTTTTTTCCCATAGTGTAGAAACTGAGAAAAAAAATGCTCTCATATTTTTCAAAGCTTTGAAAAATCCCCATCAACCAGCACCTTAAAATTTGGGGGCTCACTTTACAACATGATCTTTCTCTTTCTTTCAAGTATTTTTTTTTTAACTTTTAAAAAGAACCAAATACTTCCAAAAAAACTATCTAAAAAAAATCTAAAACCAAATATTCACTTACTATATAATGGTTTACATATCATAAAATAACATATGTATCTATTTCCTACTTATTTTTACCATTCTACAGATTGCTAGCCAGCACATCACTAAGGAAGAAAAGACTCGGGGAAGTTCCATGAGAGATATGTCCTAGCATTCAGGTCTCCACATTAAAAAGGAAATCTGTTTCTAATCAAATCCAAGAGGAAATGATCTATCCACCAAAAGGACCTCATCTAAAATAATCATGACCCACTACTGTAACAAACCATAGGTAAAAAGAATGTGGAAAGAGGTTGTTAAGACTGTAAAGACAGAACCCTACAGTGTCAAACAAGTTTCAATCAATATTTCCCAATTATTAGATTAATGCAAAGCCTTTAAGAGAAATCAACAGATAAGGCTCAATATTTAAAAGAACATATTTTGAACAAGTACAGAAATAAAGGCTAAGATTTAATAATCCCCTAAAGGAAGAAGTAGATATTCTGTTATAAAGAAAACAAGGCAACACTAGACACAGAATCAAAATGAAAATGTTGTTATATGCTCAGCCACATGAAGTAGTGTATCACCGATTCCTTAACAGTGAGAGACTGGAGACTCATAGTAATGTATTACAAAATCCTCATGGAGCAAATGGTGGAACAAGATACAAAGTGGTTATTTCCTCTTCCTCTACACTTCCTGTACAATTCAATCTAAAAGCTGTAAGGTGAAGCAGAGTAAAACACGCATCTGCACATGGAGAAGACAGAGGAGTCTCAGCGGTTTAGAGCAGGATGTTGGAGCCTGATATGAATAAATTAAGTATCCACTGGCATGATGGACAGGCTTGTGGAGCAGTGGCAGCACTTAAGCGTATCAAAACCAGAGTGAGATGACGGGCAAACACTTGTAGGGGAGAAGTCAGGCATAGGATGCAGGAGCCTAGGTCGAAGGAGAAAAGCATCCATGGCTAATAGGAGCTGGAGGTGGCACAGGAGAAGCACTCAGCTTAGGGTTTCAGAGGCTGAGAGGGAGAGCCTGAGCAGAGAGAAAAGAGAATCTACTCAGGAAGACTGCCTGGCATAGGGTGTCAGAGCCCAGGAGAAAGGTGCCAGACCCAAAAGAGCTAAGTAGGGTTTCCATGCAGGAGAACAAGCTGAAAAGTATGTTGGAGCAGAAGTAGGATAAGGAAGACACACCTGGGAGATGGCCCATGCACAGTATTGGAGAAGGAGGCTAACCAAGAAAATAAACACATGAAGAATAATGGGAGCCATTATTATAATGTCTCACTGTTGGAGATATATAAAGGAAGAAAATTAGAATGAAACCTAAAATGGTAGATAAGTACTAGAGCTATGGTTTCCAATATAAATGGCTATAGAAATAAATATAGCTGTAAATGTATTTATGTACTGTATATGTGCATGCATATGTTATTAACAGGTGCTAAGCAATAACACCTCAGTAAAAAGCAGCAGAAAACTTTGCTTCTAAAAACCATTTTATACTAAGAGGAAACAGGGCCCCTTGAAAAACTTGGCTGATTCCACAACTAAGGGAGAGAAAGTAAAGATAAGCCTTATTTTCCAAGAAAGGAAAGACGAACTCAAAGAATGACACGCACATGTCAAAAGGACACCTAAGCCAGCTTAAAGAGGCTCCCACTGGAAAAACCTGGGACAGACTAGCATAAAAATAATTAATAGTAATGGATTACTACCCATTTAATAAAACAGGTATCTGAGTCTATACCAATATAATCAAATTTTGATGGTTAATAAAATAGTCACATCAAAATAACTCTTCCCTTACCCCCACAAAAATATTAATGACAAAGGGGAAAAGAGGAACTTAGAGAAAGGCAAGTTAAGTGATCAATGTAAAAACCAGCAGCAACAGGATAAGTCAAAACTGTGAGCCTCTTAATAGAAGAATACAGTCTCGCTTCCGTGATAGTCCTGTCAAAGATGCATATAGCTTGAATCTAATCTAATCAGTAGAGGAGATTCTGGGGGAAAAGGAAGCAGCAGCAAAACCAGACTTTCACTTTTATTCTGGGCACTCACATATTGTTTGTTTTACAACTGGCATGTAATATTTCCATAATTTAAGAAGAAAAAGACAAAGTGATATCTGGAGGACAGGATGCTGCAGTTGGGAAAAGGGCTTTTTTTTTGATCTAAGCACACATTTCTTGGCCTTTCCTTATAACCATGCCCAAGGTTATAGGTGTCTCCCAATCCCAAAATTCTAACCTGGTCATGTGTCACTCTATAGTCACATCTTTCTTTCTATAGTCACATCTTTCTTTCTATGGTTCTTAAACATTTGGATACTCACTAAGCAGTATCAAACTCTGAGGCCTTCACATAAACTCAGAAATATCAGTTAATACCTTAGCAAGAATTATTTGATATGACAGCCTTGAGTGTGAAATGGAAGGAGGAATGCCTACCATGTTCTAGAATTGCAGGGAGGGGAGGAGACAGCTACAAACTAGGGAGTGGGTACAGAACACTAATACAAAAGAGATTAGCAGAAGGGAAAAAGAGAAGGCAGTTGTTATGGAAAAACACTGGAATCAAAAGACGCTGCTTCGGACTATATATTGTTAAAAAAGCAGGTCACTATATGGATTAAAAGCAGACTCTATACCATGCTTCACCTGGGTTTAAATGTCAGTTCTGAAATTATTGCTGTGTCATTGTGGTCAAAGTACCTAACCTCTCTGTACTCTGTTTCCTCACGTAAAATGAGGACACTACTAGTAGCTGTCTCATAGAGTTAGATTGTGAAAATTGGTAAGTTGATATATGTAAAGCATTAGAACTTCTGGCACATCATAGATACTGCATTTTATAAATGTTTGCTATTGGCAGCCAATGCTATTGGTGTCTTGCCCATATACTGTTGGCACTCACCTCTACACAGGAAAACTGTCATTATGAACACCTGTGACACCCTGCTGAGTTCTGCTTCTGACTGTAAGGACACACTCAGCTTGCACTCCAGAGACAAGCCAGAAATGCCAGAGGGTTAATGTCAATGGGTAGGAAGTTGGTGGATTAAACACTCAAACTGTCCTTGCTCTTTCTTGGCTTGAGGTAACTCCGAGGGATAGTTTACTTGATCTCCGAGAGTCCCCAATGTGAGTGAGCTCCAGATGTCCAGAGTGGTAACTGCCAGAATAATGCCCTTTATTCACTTCTAACACTGTCTTTTCTTACTTCCCCACTCCTACCAGTGTTTTCTATGATCATTTCCCAAATAAACTATATTCCCTTGAATCTTTATCTCATGTTTGTTTCTGAGGAAACCAGGCCTATCAAATCTAAGGACAATTTTCTTCACAAGAAACATGACTATGTGCTTTAGAAGACACCATGAAACCATATGATTTAAAGCATATGATATTTAATACATAAGATTTTTTAAATCTCAATCCACAGCATATGTATGTTTAGGAACCAGCTTCTGACAGAAAGAGGAACATTTCCTTTATCATAACAGGAAGCACAGAGGAAAGAATGAACCCAAATGCAAGGAGATTCTGTAGAGAGAAAAATGACAGATTCTGATTGCTTCTATACATTTTTAAACTATGAGTCAAGTTCATATTTATTCATATTTATTTAAAACCTTTTTTATTTCATCCTTTTTCTTCTTCTTTTTTTTTTTTTAGTTGTAACCCCCTTGCCTTCTACTGTTCCTTTTCCTTTTCTATTTTTCTTAACATTTAATTTGTGTTAATAACAGCTAGCAGAAGGATGGCCCTAGGACAATAGCTGAAAGGAATTATGGATCAGAGGACTTTTGTCACCCCAGCTTGACTCAAATCCCCCAACTCCATCCCATCTCAGCAAGATCTGATTAACTCAAAGAAGGAGAGTTGGAAAGAACTGGTTGAATACAATTTTCCCAATTCCCATCTGTGCACCTGCCCACAGGTCCTCAAGAAAGCTCAGTGCACTGGTTAATCCCCTTCCAAGGCTTTCATGGTTCCTCTAAAACAAATATCCCATACGTTGAACAGAATTTTGTGAAATAAGGGTTTCCTTTATCAGGCTTAAGCTGGAATATGTCTGTATAACATTACTTATCATCTGAAAAGACCAGGCTGGGAAGAGCTATAGCTTATCCTAGCACTGTCATGGGAAAGTATATTTAATTTTGATTATTTATAGCAACATAGAAAGTGCAATAAAACTTTTTTTATGTGTTTTTGCTTATCCATTCAATAAATATTTATTGAGCTTAAAAATTCTACCATACGGCTCAGAAATGCTAAGTATTAAGACTTAGAATATTTGTAATCTTTAGCAGAATGTCTGACAATATAGAAAATGCTAAATAAATGCTGCTTGAATGACTACTGTATCTTAGTACTTATCACACTGTATTGTAACTATCAGCTTCAAAATTTATCTCCCCCACTAATGGCTGCTCCTTCAGGATAAGATTGCCCTGCTCATTTGGGTATGCAATACCCTACAAAGTTCCTGGCATTGAGCAGTCCCTAATATTTGCTTCATAAATGAATAAAATAAATTGCATCATTATAAAAAAAAATACATCATTATGAGCTATTGTCAAAGATACAGAAGTATGTCCAATGTATTCAGGGCCAAAAACACTCCTAAATGATCTTTTTTACCCTCAATAAAATTTGGTTCTCTGGTTGGGTATTGTGGCTCATGCCAATAATCCCCGCACTTTGGAAGGCTCAGGTGGGCAGATCACTTGAGCCCAGGAGACCAGCCTGGGCAACATGGCAAAACCCCATTTCTACAAGAAAAATACAAAAATTAGCTTGGTGTGGTGGCAAGCACCTGTAGTCCCACCTACTAGAGAGGCTGAGGTGGGAAGGACGTTTGAGCCTGGAAGCTCAAGGATACAATAAGCCATGATTGCACCACTGCACACCAGCCTGGGTGACAGAGCAACACCCTGTCTCAAAAAAAGAAAAGAAAAATTGGTTCTCATTTGCTGGAGCTAAGAAGTAAAGAGATCTCAATATAGTATTCCTTTCCCACCCCCCACAACCAGCCCACCCAAAAAAAAAAAAGTAAAGAAACAGAATATTCACTATTTTGACAACCCAATTCCAAATAGAACAAAAATGAAAAAAAAATTTTATTCATACCCAAATCCCTCATGCAACAATGAAATCAAAATCACTGTACATAAGCCATTCACAAATCTTCAGATCATTATACTGAAGTCTTCTGAACTTAATCACAGTTCCTTAAGGGTTGGAAAATAAACCAACTTTATAGCTCTCCTTTGAACTCCACCAACATACACTCGCTTCATCACCAAGTGAGATTAAGTACCTATTAGCACATAGCACCATTACTGTATAATAGAAATTTTGTTAATTATGTACTCTGTAAAATCACATTTCTACATTGCTTATCCACAGACCAAACTTTACTGGTCAACATTGTTAAAGCAAACGCTTAAACTGAAAAATTTAAAACTTAACTGAATGGTTTCTGTACATATGTAACAAATTATTGCCAGATACTATGTGTAGGGTTACCAATTTTAAAGACATTTATCTCCTACTGAACAATTAAAACACCAAGTCATTGATCCAAATATCACAGTAAATACTAAAACAAAAGATCTGCCTGGACAGATTGTTTATCTTTCCCATGGCATAAGGAGATCCCAAAACAAAAGTAACACCATACAACATTTTTATCTAAAATAAAGCTTCAAGAAGTGTTTAATTGATGTAAACTGTTTCTAAAGTGACAAAATGGTCTGAGCACTAACCAAGCCTCAGGTAGGTGGCCTGAAACAACTTTGTGAAGTTCCTTCCAAGTCTATAATGCTATACAGATGAAGTATACAAAATATGTATTTACTGCAACTGAGTATGTCACTTAAAATAATTACGTAAACTTTATACATTTAAGACAGTATTGGAATGTATAAAAATGTTGGCATTACCTATCACATGCACAGTGACTTGTAGGGCCATCTCTGCCTAAAAATTGCTCCCACCATGATAGAACAAGGCCTAAAATTATACCATCCATTTATTTAAATAGAATGCTAACCAATAGTTTTAAGAATTCAACAATAACTTTATGGGATTTCAAAAATACCTACCATTCATGACTACCATGTAATATTAGTGTAAATTGATTCATTAGAGTGCTTTTCTCATTAGCAAGCAGGACCTATGAATATTTCAAAAAGCCTAAGATTCCTGAAGTTGGGGAAGAATTTTCAAAAAGAAATGGTCAATAAATGCAAACTTAGCCTCCTTCACAATTCTGGCTAGGGCCAGCATCTTTGTGCACATAAACCAAATTATACAACAACCCATTCTGTTTATTTAAGCAAATAAAAAAAAACAATTATCTTCTTAGGTCAAACAGAGTAGGTGTAATCCTTGCTACCTAGGAAGGGTCACTCTAGGTCCTTTTCAGCCCCAGGATTCTATACAACAAACGCAGCTTCACCTGTTAACTAATTCTAAAGCCCAACAGAATTATGTGGTAAAATAACATTCAATCAGAAATAACAGAAATTTTCTCTTATCTTAGAAATAGAGTAGGCTTTAAAACTAGATTTGAAATGGAAAGCTGGCTTCGTTCCTTCTATAATTTTGTTAGCTTTTGAGCCTGTTTCCAAGTAGTAGAATGGTCACCTCTTCTTTGAAGAGATGCTGAAGGCATTAAAAACATAAAGCAAACATAAAACTCATAGCACAGCACTTGACAAAAAACATCATAGCAGAAGTAGCTTAGCTACTTTTATTAATACTCTTCTTTTGAGACAGAGTCTCACTCTGTCACCAGGCTGGAGTCCAATGGCGCAATCTTGGCTCACTGCAACCTCGGACTCCCTGGTTCAAGCAACTCTCCTGCCTCAGCCTCCCAAGTGGCTAGGACTACAGGTGCGCACCACCATGCCCAGCTATTTTTTCTATTGTTAGTAGAGACAGGGTTTCACCATGTTGACCAGGATGGTCTCGATCTCTTGATATCGTGATCTGCCTGCCTCAGCATCCCAAAGTGCTGGGATTATAGGTATGAACCACCATGTCCGGCCTATTAATATTCTTTAAGAAAAAAATCAATTCAACAACAACAAAAAAAATGAAAGCTAAAAAACAGGAAAATGCATGGCAGTAAACAATGATTAACATGTACTTCATTCCTTACAATATGTAAAAGAAAAACATATTTAATAACAGAATTTATATTTTAACCAAATGAAATTAGTTACCACAAATAACAAGAAAGTATCAATATGAATGACATAGTTCCACAAGTACTAGTGAGCATGGTTGTGAGAAAAAAATCAAATACCAGGCAGAAGAAATATTCAGGTATGGTGACTGACGATTCAAACACTATAAATCAGCAAACTAAACAAACGTAATTTTTAATATTATAATCTATGCTATAATAATGGTTCTTCATGTTTATATATGGAAGAATTTTGAACATCTAAGAAGTCATATCATCCAACAAAAAATGCTGTATTTTAGCAAACCTCACCTTCACAGCCAGAAATTTATGCTGGTTCACCTAAATACTTATCAAAATAATTTTTTTTCAAAAACTCTTAAAAAGCTGTAGAAAACATATCAACTAATAGGGTAAAAAGAGCTAACTACAATCTCTCGAAATCTAGAAGAAACCATGACTTTTAAATATTATCTACTGTTAATGGTAATACTTTAGTGGTAATTACTACCTTCAGAATACTCCTTAAATGATGAGCAATACAAAGAGATCAATAGAAATTACCACGAATGAAAGGGTTAGTCTTCATATCATAATTAATTAGTTATGGAGCTTCATTTATGCTTTTCATATTGTCTGACAAACATATTCGGCAAGTTTCTTTTAATCAACAATTCAATTTCTCACTTCCATTTTTATTAAAAATACTCTAAAACACTAAATAATAACACATTTTAGTGTTAGCATCAGCAAAGTAAAATTCTGAAGGTTTTTTGAAATAAATCTATTTCTTTTTTCCAATGTAGCATTTAGGCTTTTCTCATATCTTCCAGTCTTGATAGATACTCAAACTACTCACCCAACCAATACATACTGATACATACTCAAACTACCCACCCAACAAAACAGGAACTTGGGAGAGAGGGAGGAGGAAAATGGTCACATGTGTTTACCAATATTCTCATCATATCAAGATCAGAGGAAATATTTTTTTAATTAGGGTGCTGCTAAGAAGAGAGCCCAGTGGATCCATACAACAGCCAATTCCTATGAGCCAAGAATATTACTGTAATTTAAATTGAACTTTTATGTAACTATGACAAAAAAAAGCTGTTGGCCTCCATCCAGCAGCTTAACTAGTGAGTCATCATAGAAGTAAACCCTCCAGCCCCAATCGAGTCCCTAGATCAGAGGTCCCCAAACCAAAGGCTGCAGACTGGTACTTACTTGTCTGTGGCCTGTTAGGAATTACACCGCACAGCAGGAGGTAAGCGAGCATTACCACCTGAGCTCTGCCTCCTGTCAGATCAGCAGTGGCATTATTCTCACAGGAGTGCAAACTCAATTGTGAACCTGCAAGGGATTTAGGTGGTGTGTTCCTTAAGAGAATTTAATGCCTGATGATCTGAGGTGAAACAGTTTCATCCTGAAACGATCCCCCCACCCACCCCAGCCCCATCAGGTGCATGGAAAATTGTCTTCCACAAAACCAGTCCCTAGTGCCAAAAAGGTTGAGGAACACTATCCTAGATAACTAAAGTTCCAGCCTACATCTTTGCTGCAACCTCCTGAAAGACCCTGAGCCCCAGTTTAGTCATTCCCAAATTTTTGATCCATAGAGATTGAGTTAATAAATGTTTATTGGTTTAAACCCCTAAGTTCTGGGATCATTTGTTATTTAGTCATAGATATTAATACAAAGTATGAGAAGGGTAACTCTGCAGGAGATCTTTAAGGTATCTATAACTTGATGATTCATATATGTCATCTTAAGCTAAACTACTTTACTTTCCTCCTCCCTACTATAAGATCACGAGTCAGCAATACCACACCAAAAAAGCTAGTGATTACAAGAGTGACCCATTTCCTCTTTCTACCATAAACTGGAGTCTCCTGCATAAACTTTGTAGAGTAGCCCTTTACTTTGTCTCCTACAAATTTATCTGTATACATAATCATAATCTCCTTCCCCCCTATCTCAGCAGAAGTCTTTCTAAATTACCCTTGACCTGAACCCTTGTATTACATCCTTTCCAGTTTGTTCAGTGCTTCACCAATTACTTTGCCTCATTCCTATATCTTCAGATTTTCATTCTGATGACTCTTTATCCTCAGCAAATAAACATGTGCTTACATCTCTTATACCTTAAAAAACAAAAATCTTCTCTCAAACTCACAGCTTTAGCTACATCCTTCTCTATTCCATTTACAACTAAACTTTCTGAAATAGTAAATGACACTAGCTATTTCAACATCCATAATCTCTTACCCAGTGTGAATTAGCCTCGCTTGTAAAACTGCTCTTGCTCACATCATCAAGGATTTCTTAAGTGATATATCCAATGGATACTTTAGTTGTCCTCAACCTATTTGATGTCTATAGATGTCTAATACTCCTTTTCTCTAAACTCAGTTCTGCCACTGACTTTTGTGACTCTCTTGTCAAACCCTACATCCCTGCCCCTCCTTTGAGTTATGTTTTTCTTCAACCTCACTCTGAAATGTTGTTGTTCTCCATCCTCTTCTCTTCTATTCTCACTCTACATTTTCTTGTGAGTGATCTCATCCATTGCCATTGCTTTTAACTATCATCTTTAAACTGTGACTCCAAAATTTACATCTCAAGCTGGGTCTTCTTCTTAACTCAGATCCATATATACAACTGCCTAATGACATTTCTTAAAAGTCACAGATGCCTCATATTTAATGGACCAAACTGCACTCATCTCCCCGACTCATGCTCCTTGATCTACTGCTCTTCCTATACTTCTATCTCAGTAAATGGCCCCAGAATCTACTCCAAGCCAGATAACTCATTATAAGCATCCCAAAAGTATTTGTTAAACATTAATACATGCATGAAGATGATGGTGACTAGAAATTACCCTGACTTCATTTTCCCTCAAGCTCACTAAATCCTATCCATCAACCTTCTCTGCATCTATTAAGTCTATCTCCATTTCTTAATTCCAATTTGCACTGTAGTTCTCATTTCCCACCTGGATAATTATAACAGCCTCTAACTCACCACCAGTCTTCAAAGTTCACCTCCCTCCAATTCATCACCTAAACAGTTGCCTATCTGACCATGTATCTTCTACATAAGTTCCCCCAAATTTTCTCAATTAAAAAATTAATTTTGCTAAACTCCCATAAAATTTTTAAATTCTTTCACTATCTTTAATAGGAAATGTAGTATGCTAAAACAACGTCTACAAAAATCCCAGTTTCACCAGGCTCACACTTGTAATCCCAGCACTTTGGGAAGCCGAGGTGGGCGGATCACTTGAGGTCAGGAGTTTGAGACCAGCCTGGCCAACATGGTGAAACCCTGTCTCTACTAAAAATACAAAAATTAGCCGGGTGTGGTGACACACGCCTGTAATCCCAAATACTCAGGAGGTTGAGGCACAAGAATTACTTGGGCCTGGGAGGCAGAGGTTGCAATGGACCCAGTTGTGCCACTGCACTCCAGCCTGTGAGACAGAGTGAAACTGTGTCTCAAAAAAAAAAAAAATTCCTAGTTTCCCACTGTACATTAATGTAGCACTCAGAGAATCCTACTTTATCAACTAAAATAATATGAAATTTTTTATCATAAATACACTTACTATACGAGTAATGCTCACTTCCTGGTCTTTTACATAAACCAAAAAATACTTGCTTATAAAATAAAGAAAATAATTAGTTCACAAAAATGTTACCTTCTAAGAGAAAATGCACTACTGTAGTGCTCTCCAGTGCCATGAAGACTATTACTCTATTATCAGAAGCTTGGAATAATGTATAACATATGATACTCAATAGATAGTTATGAAATGAATTACACTGCTTCTTAATCACCTTTGATCATGTCTTCTATTATTCTCTGTAGAATTCACAATAAAAAATATACTGGAGTTCAGCCATACACATTATTCTAGGAACAAACCAAAAGTTAACTACTTTTCTTCATTTCCTTAATTTCTTATTAAAACACTTTACAAACATAGATAGATTAAAGAGAAAACAAAAGATAAAAGAATTTTGACACCTGATAAGCAAAGGATTTCCCTGCTTTCTCCTGCCAATGCACAGACTAAGCACATGACTTAATTGTCAATCAGATATCAATAGTTCAAACGTCAGGCAAAATGATTAACAGGTTACATTACATATTGCCGCCACCACCCCACCCCCATTCTCTAGCAATATAGGCAGATTAAACCACAACTGAAGCAGAAAGTCATCTTTTTCTCTGAGCTTTAAATGAAAATTTGATCTTTTTAAAACTTAGCCAAAAATACTTACCCAACTTTTTTTCCAGAGTTTGAAACGTTGTTTTTCCTTCTTTTTTTCAGACGGCCCTTCTGCAGTGTTTCATCTTAACAAATCTGAAAAGAATGGCATTTTAACTAACCATACAAGGTATTCTGGCTTTCCGAGCAGCATAACCATTTCTGATTATACATTACATTTCCCTGTTTAAAGTTTCCAAACAAGAAATGCTCCTAAGTCTACAATAAGACTACAACTTCCAAACTAAAGCTTTCCAAAGGTTCCAAAACCACTGTACAAGAGCATGAGTTTGGTAATCAAAGGTCGTGGAGATCAAATCCATGTTTAAAACATACTCAAAGTGTGACCTTGAAAAAGTTTTTCTCTCAAACTGTTGGGTCCTTGCTGGCAAGAACAGTGCCAAAATGTCCTTCTTGGCATACTTTTTAATCAAATGAAAATCTTGGAAAATCAGAGGGTGCTTGGGAATTTGTAGGGCCTACTGACCAAGGGACCGCAAACAAGTCAGATTACCTGATTTCAATCACAGATCTGACTTCAAACATGCTACTTTGTAGGTCTATGGACTTTTTGCTCTTTCATCTAGAAAATGGGAATAATAGACTTTATAGGATGGTTATGATTATTAAATGTGATAATATATGCACATAATCATATGTACCACTCAATAGTTACAAAACAAAGCATTCTGGTTATTCATCTATTTTTATACTTTGTATATTTAACTTGGAATATAACAACTTTATTGCTACGGCCCAGGGTGAAAGCAGCCATACTAAACCGGTTGAAACTTACAGGCGCTTAGACAGTTATAAAGCCCACGATTTCCTTAAAGAGGAAACTTACATGAACTTTTTGCCTTTAACAAACGTCAACACTAAGGCTAACAGGAAGGTAAAAAAAAAAAACGACAATTAATACTCTCCAGATGGAAAGTTAACTTCTCTTCACCTTCCTTTGACCAATAGGAAATTGTGCTGAAACGTACTCTTCCAGAGTGCAGTGCAGCAAGCACCAATTCAGAATACAAAACACATCCATCCTGGAGAAGAAAGCGGGGGTTGCTCCAAGGCTTCTCCGCCCTCAGTCAATCGACCCTATACTAAACAGCATGGAGTCTACCACAGCCCAGTGCTGCTGGCAAAGCTTAAGTCTGAGCCTACGGGTGCACGGTCCTTTCCGCCAAGTCCACACACAAGCAAGTGGAGCGCCTTACCATCACCCGCAGGAACCGCTCCTGCATCCGAGTCCCCAGCCATCCGACTGCCATGGCCCTTCCAGACTTTCCCACTAACCTCCAACACCCGGTCTATCGATGCCTACGCTGCAGGTAAGGATGGCAAAGAAATAAGAGAGAGTCGCCGCCGCAGCAGGCAGCCGCGACGAAGCCAAAACTCTCGGACTCCGACCAGGCTGAGTTCCAGAGACACTGGAAAAAGGTGCTGACAACCTCAACCGTGTCTGGCCCGGCCCATCCCCTCACCTGGGCGAGCGCAGAGGCAGCCCGGAATCGCTCTGGCCTCTCTCTGGGGAACGCTGAGGGCCTTGGGCGGCGGTAGGGGCGGCGGCGGCAGCAGCACCGAGCCGGATGCAACCTGCGGAGCTCTGCCAGTGCCCACACTCTCTAGCCCCGCCGCCCAGGCCCGCCGCCCAGGTCCAGACCCCTGCCGCAGCCACCGACACCCAGGTGGGCGGAGGAGGAGGGGAGGGTTCCCAACCGAGGCCGGGCGGCACTGCGCCTGCGTCAGGCGGCAACGTCACACGCCAGCGTCGCCGGCGCCTGGAGGTACGCCACTCAAGCTCCGCCCAGGAATGTGGCGGCGCCTCGCCCCGTTTTCTCCTCCCTCGGCTGGAGACTGAGCCAGACCGTGAATTTGAAAATCATTTTGCTACTATAACAACCCGAAGGAAAAGGTAGTGCCTTCCTGATACCAGGAGACAGATAAGCCCACTTAGGTGAAGGAGGCTAACGAAAAAGGAGCATCGGATGGGTGTAGGACGTGAACTGAGTCCTTACGAAATCGAGGGAAATGCTTTTATGATATGATCAGTAAAGGGGTCTCGATTGTGTGAAATGCTGCCTGCTGAATCTCTCAACTAAGTCTATTATTATGCGGATGATATTAATGAAAAGTAACGTGCTGATCTCTATTTTTAAAGAGAAAGGCTCTCAATATTATTTAGCGGGTGAACCAAGGCAAACGACTTCTTGGAATTAGAGGCATGTCGCAGATATTTATCTGCGCACCTGTTATGTACAAACTATCGGAGAGAAAAGTGGAAAACACTGGTATACTAGCAATAGTAAACAGTGTTTAGTAGGGGTTCTTGACTAATCTTGCCAAATCCTGTGAGGCCTAGTCTCACTATCCCCGTTTATCTCCATTTCACAAATTGAAAAACTAAGACACAGAGAGTTTAAATAACTTGCTAGAAAACCATGGTTTGGACCCAAGCAATGTGGCTCCAAAGTATTACTGTGTACTACCTCTCAAGTTCTAAATGTCTGAATCTCTAGTTCTGACTTCCTTCCGGAGCTGAGGTACTTACTATAACCTTAACATTTCCACATGGCAGTTCCACTCTCACCTCAAAAGAAACAGATATGAAACCAAATTTAAGACAATGCCAGAAAACACATGTGATACCACAATTAACTGTTAATGCATATAAGGAAATAGACGCCCAGACAGAAATGGTTTATGGAAGGACTGGCAGAAAACCAAAAGGAGAAAAGCATGCACTTAGTTACTTCCTCCTGCTACTTGGACACTCATACTGCCCTAATGTAAATTAACTTTTTAGAGTTTATTTCTGCCCCGCTACAAAGAAATTAATAATTTCAATTGTCTTTTTCAACATCTGGAAGATTTCTGGTCATTCTTAATCTTTGTCCCCTAAGAAGGGAACCCCCACAAGGATTCAAATTTGCTACCACCACACTTCAGACTTTGCTCAAGAAAGACATTGTGCAAGTACAAGTTCTCTGAACTAGAAATTACCTAGAGATGGTTAATGTTCCCCAAATCAAAAACTAAACTGAAACCAAGTTGCCCTGTAGCTAAGGGGAAGAGTTAAGAGGTTAGAGAAGGACAGTCACTATGGCCCTTCTCTAACTATGTGAGGGGACTGTGGGAATCTGGAAGTTTCTGCCTCTACTTTCTTTCCATTCCTATGATCAAGAGTCATCCTGTAACTACAGCTATGCATTAGGTGACATTGTATAAATGAATTATTTATTTTAGAAGCCTCTATTCTAAAGGTCTTTAGTCTTGTGAAAATCATTATGCTCTCTGACATTTCATGTGGCTTACTAAATGTGCATGGCAAGGCTTACTGCCTTCTCCAGCTTCCTACCTACTTTTCATTTTTCTCCAACATCGTAAAAGTAAGGATGCCAAAGAAACTGCCTCCAGAGAATTCAATAAGAATTTCTTTAATGATGAAAACCTTCAAATGATTTTTCATCTTACTTTTTATTTGAAATAATTATAGATTCACAGGAAGTTGCAAAGATAATACAGAGTGGTCTCATGTAACCTTTCACCCAGTTTCCCCATAGTTACATCTTTTATAATTATAGTACAGTATGAAAACCAGGAATTGACATTGGCACAATGTCTGTATGTAGCTCTATTTCATTTTATCTTGTGCAGATCCAGTGACTATCACTACAGACAATACAGACCTCTTTTATCACCACAAAGATCTCCATCTTCTTACCCCCTTTATAGATGCACCCATCCCTCTCTCCAGATAACATCTCTAACTCTTGGCAACCACTAATCTGTCTTCCATCTTTGTAATTTTATCATTTTGAGGATGTTATGTTAATAAAAGTGTAGAGTATGTAAACTTTAGGTACAGCTTTTTTCACTCTACATAATTCCCTTGAGCTCTATCCAAATTGTCATATATAGCAATAGTGTGATCTTTTGATTGCTGAGTTGTGTTTCCAAGGTATGGATGTTCCACAGTCTAATCACTCACCCATTGAGGGACATTTTGGTTGTTTTCAGTTTGCAGCTATTACAAATAAAGCTACTATAAACAACGGTGTACAGATTTGTTTGTGTGTCTGGTGATTTTTTAAAAAGAAAAACAACATAGGAAATTAAAAAGAAAAACAACATAAGAAAAGACAACATAGCAAAACACAAGGAGGGGAGCATCACACACTGGGGTCTGCTGGGG
>CAUYQU010082005.1:0-15735 GCA_963574635.1 Cheracebus regulus
GTTTGATAGGTGTACCTGAATGTGACGAAGAGAACGAATCCAAGCTTGAAAATACTCTTCAGGATATTATCCAGGAAAACTTCCCCAACCTAGCAAGGCAGGCCAATATTCAAGTCCAGGAAATACAGAGAACACCACAAAGGTATTCCTCAAGAAGAGCAACCCCAAGGCACATCATCGTCAGATTCACCAGGGTTGAAATGACGGACAAAATTCTAAGGGCAGCCAGAGAGAAGGGTCGGGTTACCCACAAAAGGAAGCCCATCAGACTCATAGCAGATCTCTCAGCAGAAACTCTACAAGCCAGAAGAGAGTGGGGGCCAACATTCAACATCCTTAAAGAAAAGAACTTTCAACCCAGAATTTCATATCCGGCCAAACTAAGCTTCATAAGCGAAGGAAAAATAAATTTTTTTGCAGACAAACAAGTACTTAGAGATTACATCACCACCAGGCCTGGTTTACAAGAGAATCCATTTTTTAATAGCTGCATAGTGTTCCATGTTATAGATGTACAACATTTTCTTTCTCCAACCCACTATTGATGAGAACATATGTTGACTTCATTTCTTTGCCATTGCGAATAGCATTGCCATGAACATACATGTGCATGTGTCTTTTTGATTAAATAATTTATTTTCTTTTTGGTATATACTCAGTAATATGATGGCTGGATTGAATAGTATCTCTGTTTTAAGTTCTTAGAGAAATTGCAGAACTGATTTCCACAATATCTGAACTAATTTACATTTCTTTCCATAGTGTATTTAAGTGTTCCTTTTTTCTAAAGTCTCACCAGCATCTCTTATTTTATGATTTTTTTTTATACTTTAAATTCTGGGATACATGTGCAGGTTTTGCAGGATTGTTACATAGGAATATACATGCAATGGTGGTTTGCTGCCTCCTTCCCCCCGTCACCTACATTAGGTATTTCTTCTAATGTTATCCCTCCCCAATCTCCCCATCCCCTGCTATCCCTAGGTCCCCACCCCTCAATAGAGCCCAGTGTGTGATGTTCCCTTCTTTGTGTCCATGTGTTCTCATTGTTCAGCACCCACTTATGAGTGATGACATGAGGTGTTTGGTTTTCTGTTCTTGTGTCAGTTTGCTTAGAATGATGGTTTCCAGATTCATCCATGTCTCTACAAAGGACATGAACCCATCCTTTTTTATGGGATTTTTATTTTAAAAAATAGATTTATATTCTCCTGTATTGATCACATTCATGTCTTATAGATATTCCTGATTCATGAAATAATTACTCAGTTCTCCTTTAATGGCTAAGATAATCTGAATGTGTACTTATTGTTATTGCTTATGCATATTATAGCTTGAACCTCATTCATATAAACTAATGTATAATAAAAAGATAAAATCGTGACACCTTCGTCCAATAAAATAATATAGAAAGTAGAAATGTGATTTTTAAAAATCATTATATCGGAAAGAAAAAAACTTGTGACAAGAAGTGAAATATTATGTCAGGAAGATAAGGGGAGATGTCAGTCATGGTAAGCCTTGTATGTCATATTAAAAGCTTTGATTGTGTAAACTGCAATGACTTTGGAAAGTAATACCTATAGAAGTGAGAAGGAAAGATTTAACACTATAGCAAGACCATTCTGGATGCTGTGATAACAATAAGGAGTAGCAGAATAAAAGCAGGAAGACAATTATTTCCCTTGTGCTGAAATTCAAGGAGATGATAATAGCATGGGAAATGATGATGGCAATAGAATACAGTATTACAAAATGTTTTTGCCAAGGCCTACATTCTGAGCATATGCCAGAATAGAGCTGTCATTGACTACAAACACAAAGCCTGTGTGAGAAATTATATTGTTGTTTCTGTTTTGGTTTGGTTGTTTTATTTTTGGCAATGGCTAAAGGAGCATATTTGGATCTCACACTTGAACATGTAGCTTGGAGTTGCCTTTTAAAAATTCAAGGCCAGACGTGGTGTCTCACACCGGTAATTCCAGCACTTTGGGAGGCTAAGGTGGGCAGATAGTGAGGTCAGCATTTTTGGAGGCCAAGGCAGGCGGATCATGAGATCAGGAGTTCAAGACCAGTCTAGCCAGCACAGTGAAACCCTGTCTCAACTAAAAATACCAAAAAATTAGCTGGGTGTGGTGGCAGGTGCCTGTAATCCCAGCTAATTGGGAGACTGAGGCAGGAGAATCATATGAACCTGAGAGGCGGAGGTTACAGTGAGCTGAGAGCATGCCATTGCACTCCAGCCTGCGTAACAGAGACTCCATCTCAAAAAAAAAGAAAGAAAGAAAGAAATTCAAGTAGATTTGCTGAATATGTTGTTGGATAAATGAGACTGGATTCAGGCAAGGGCCCAGGGTTGAATACATATTTTCAGAATCATGAAAATAAGATGGTGTTATATTTCTAGTCATGTGACTGAATAAAATCACCTAAGGTATCAGTTTAGATTAACAAGTTGTTCAAGGAATAAACTCTAAAACACTTCAACTTGAGAAAATGAAAGAAAAAATGAGACTAAGAGAAAAAGACCAAAAAATTGAAGGAGAAACCAGTGAATTTGTTGTCCTGAAACCTTTAACATAATTAAATACTGTGTCTCAATACATTTGAAATGGTTATACACATTTTTGCAATAAAAATTTTTTTGTAATTAAAAAATTTATTATAGCAAAATATATGAAATACAAATTCACCGTCTTAGCCATTTTAACTGTACAGTTCAGTAGTATTAAATAAAGATATAGTGAGTGCAGTCATCATTACCATCTATGTCCATAACAATTTTGATCTTGTAAGAATGAAATAATACTACCCACTCCTCCCTTCTCTCCTTCTCTGGCAATCTTGAATAGGCAAAAACAGAACTGAAAAAGAAAGACAAAGCTGGGTATTCTCACTTCCTGATTTCAAAAATTATCACACAGCTACAGCAATTTAAAATGTGGTGCTTGTATAAATATAGATATACAAATTAGTGGAATAGAATAGAGAGCCCAGAAATAAACCCTCATATATACTGCAAATTATTTTTGACAAAGTAGACAAGACCATTCAATGTGGAACAGACAGTCTTAATCTCATTTAGTCATCATTTAAGTTGGATCCTTACAATTATATTAAAAAATAAAGAAAATGAATCAAAGATCTATATGTAAGATCTCAAAATACAAAATTTGTAGAAGACAGCATAGGGCAAAATCATCAGGATATTGGAGTTTGCAGTGATTTACTGAAAATAACATAAAATGCACAGTTAACAAAAGAATATACAGACAATTTAGACTTCATTAACTTTTTTATTTGTTCATTGAAAGACAATATGAATATAAGACAATGTACAGAAGGGAGAATATATTTACAAGTCATATATGTAACAATAAATATTCAGAATATACCGAGAACTCCTAAAATTCATCAACAGCAATAAAACAAACAACACGATTCAAAAATGGGCAGAAGGCTTGAATAAACATATTTCCAAAGAAGATATACTAGTAATAAATAAGCACTTGAAAAGAATTTCAATATCAATTTTTTTAAACTTTAAAAATATAAACTCAAGTAATTCATTTAGTAAAGAATGTCACTATTCACCCTTTTCTTTCTTTAAAATTTCATTTTTTAGTCATATTTTTTCTAAAAGCTGAGAAAACCCTGAAAAAGAATAATTTCTAATAAATCTGCCTAATAAATTATATTTTTATAATGTTAAATAAAGTCGATTGTTGCACATAATATTGTCAAATTGATGTCTGGTAATATATTACTACTTAATCACTTAATATTATAATTGTCTATGTTCCATCAATCTAGTATTTTGAAAGTAATAATGATGAAAAGTGTGCCAATAATTTTAAAATTTATGCTACTGAATTCTCTAAAGTAAAAGGGATTTCATCAGTTATTTTTAATATTTTCCTTTTATGTATAAATAACAATCATTAAGTAATTTGGATTCTTGAAAAGTTTCCTTCTAATATAATAATAATATTTAATTTATAATGACTATGATAATTATAGTGTTCCTTCTCCCATTCCTGGCATTAACTGAAGTGTTGCCAGCTCTGAATAGAGGTCATTTTAGTTTTTCTACAACATACTGTAACATATTTTACAGTTTATATCTGTAGGCATTTTTTAATTAAGTGATAAAAATGAATATTTTGTGATAGATAGGTTAGGTATAATTTTTTCTTGTTTGTAACAAAATTTAACTGACTGAAATTGGTATGCAAACCCCTTTTTAAAAGCTTAAGAAAATTAAAAAAATTCCAACATAATTCTGTCGTTCATCTATTCCCGTAACTGTAGAGCACTTACAGTTTTATGGATAATTAATTTATGATAGTAATAAAACTGTTTTATGGCAAATCCTAATTTTAGTAGAAATAAATGCAAGATCAATAATCTTCAGTGTAAGGAGTCTAACCTTGAGCAGGATACAGTATCAGCTTTCTAAACTTTTACTCAGATATAGCTAACATCCTTTTAGCAACTTTTAATGTTTTCAGTTAGCAGCAAATATTAGAAAATTAAATGTTTATATTCATTTTATTAAATATTGAACTTTTAAGTACCTATGTACCCTGTGTGACCAATAGTTACACAACTTTGAATATGATATTTCAGATTTTGGCATGGGTTTTTCAGCGATTATTAAGTTGTGATTTCTTTTGTTGTATGCATGTGAAGCCCTATTTGGGAAATGAATATTTTTAAGTACATGCTGGTATTTTATAAACTATACTTAAGTAAAATAAGTTTCCATATATTAGCAAGCAGATACTTTGCTAGTGATGCAATGGTATAATAGAATTCACAAGTATAAATTGCTTTTTATTTCTATTTATTTTCTCTCTGATCTACAGAAATATTATTTTGGATAAAGTAAAAAGAAAACTAGGGAGAATATAACCATTTGTTGCGCAACCATGAGCCCTTGTTATTTACTTTAATGTAACATAGATATCACAACGCAAGACACATAGAAGACAAAAATAGCAGAAAGCTATATTCTAAGAACAATGACCCACATTAGTCTTTCTCACAGACTAAAATATGGACAATAGCTGTGTGTCCCACATTGTGATGTCTTTTATTTACTTCGTGAAAGCAGAAATATTTGCTAGAAATGAGAAGGTATGTCATACACAAAGAGATTTGGAGTTTCTTTTATCTGATGGGGTACTTTCTTTGGGCAAATAGGTTATTAGTAAACACATTTCTTCTTAAACTAAAAATAAAATTTTTACAAATTAAAATCTGTTATTTCTCTATTTGGAAAAAGTGACTTTGGAATAAAGACTGGAAGAGGTTGGAGAAGCAGGTGGTGTGGACCCTGGCTGGAGGAGCACTTCACTCATAGATAACATAAAATGCAAATTCTATAAAATAAGTAATATTGACATCCCTAAAATCTTTGTTCATCAACAAATGTGATAAGATAGGCTCTCTCTAAGAAATAGTGATTTCTCATGCAAGAGCATTGCAAAATCAGGTAGAAAAAAAATGTAAGTCATAAATTCACAAGTTTGATAGTACTGTAACAGAGAGGTAAATTTGCAGAATTTGTTTTTGCCATGATCGGATTGCTTCTTAGTGAAGAGAGATCATAGACATTGATTCTATCTTAGTAAACAGAGATCATAGGCATTGATTCCATCTTAGTAAATAAATATTGTACACATTGAAAACAGATAATTGATTTCATTGCAGTACATAGAGATCATAGATCATTTCAGTTACCTAAAAAGAAGGCTTTTGATTGAGATAATTACATCAATTAAGTGAAATAACCTCCCACATTAAACCAAGTAAGGATGATGTTTTTCATAATAAAATTATTTTGCGTTTATTTTTAAGGCTTCTTACAAAGCAGTACCCTATCTCTCATTTTCTTCACTTAAGGAGCAAGGGTTATTGACAAATAGAGTTTGTTAAAAACCCTTTAGAAGCTGTATTTTGTTAAAATGGGGAGTATGATTTGAATGGATTATTTTGGGACTAAGAAAGTCATCAACAAAACCTGCTCCACATTCCTTGAACATGCTGAAAGGAAAAACAAAAACCCTTGGAGATGAAAACTTTCTAAAATAGCTGCTTCTCTGAAAATGGTGTGGGGTTTAGATTTGGGAGTGTCAAATCAAATAAAATTTCTTCTGTGAAGACATATCCTCTTGAACATCGTGTTGTGTTTCATGTTGTTTCAGGAGCACTTTGGCCTCTTTCATGCCATTTTTAACATTTAAAAATTCCCTTTCTTGAATATGTGTGAGTTATGTCTCCTCTTCACTTGTATGATGTAACATATTTTAGAACAGGAACTTGTCTCCTTCTATTTGTATTTTGCTTAGGACAAAGCAAAATATTTGCTTCATTTAACATCCATTAAATACTATTAATTGGCTTAGATTTAATTTTTTTTAATTTTTATATTTTAAGTTCTGGGATGCATGTGCAAAACGTGCAGGCTTTTTACGTAGGTATACACGTGCCATGGTAATTTGCTGCACCCATCAACTGTCATCTGTATTAAGTATTTCTCCTAATGCTATTCCTTCCTTAGCCCCCTACCTTCTGACAGGTCCCAGTGTGTGATGTTCCCCTCCCAGTGACCATGTTTTCTCATTGTTCAGTTCACACTTACGAGTGAGAACATGTGGTATTTGGTTTCTGTTCCTGTGTTAGTTTGCTGAGAATGATGGTTTCCAGCTTCATCCATGTCCCTGCAAAATACATAAACTCATTATTTTGTGGCCAAAAAGCATATTAAAAAAAGCTCATCATCACTGGCCATTAGAGAAATGTAAATCAAAACCACAATGAGATACCATCTCATGCCAGTTAGAATACTAATCATTAAAAAGTCAGGAAACAACAGATACTGGAGAGAATGTGGAGAAATAGGAATGCTTTACCACTTGTTGGTGGGAGTGTAAATTAGTTCAACCATTGTGGAAAACAATGTGGCAATTCCTTAAGGATCTAGAACCAGAAATACTATTTGACTCAGAAATCCCATTATTGGGTATATATCCAAAGGATTATAAATCATTCTACTATAAAGACACATGCACACATATGTTTATTGCAGTACTGTTCACAATAGCAAAGACTTGGAATCGACCCAAATGCCCAGCAATGATAGACTAGAAAAAGAAAATATGGTACATATACACCACGGTGTACTATGCAGTGATATAATTTATTTTTACATATGTTAAAGTCATTACATACTTAAAACTTTTTCTCTATTTATAATTAATCCACAAATAGCTCTGTAGTGTGTGTATGTGTATGCACATGCTTGCACATGCCAATTTGCTTTTCAGATTTCACATTTGCTAATTTGCTTAAAAATAATCCTTGCACTTGTTTATAGAAACTTCTCTGACGGTGAATGTTAATGTGAACAGAAGAAAATATAATTGTCTCTTTTAAGTATCTAAAATTTGAGAAAGGCATCTATGTTTCCACATTACTAAAGTATATTTCTCAATAGACAAAACCATTACAAAACTCAGAACATTAAAATACATTACATCATGTGGAGATATTTTTAGAATTGCCTAGCAAACAACCGGTCTCAGGAATAAAGATGTTGCCATTAGCAGAGAAAGTAGAGATGGTAATGACTAAATCCACTGCGGTGGTCTAATTTCAGCATAAGGCCGTGTGTATGTTGGAAAATATTTGTTAACTGCTGCTTTGTTAGGATGCTCAATAAATAACCCACAGCAGCTATATAAGAATTACGTTTCCTGGCCAGGCACGGTGGCTCATGCTTGTAATCCCAGCACTTCGGAAGGCCGAGACAGGAGGATAACGAGCTCAGAAGATCGAGACCATCCTGGCCAAGATGGTGAAACCCCGTCTCTACTAAAATACAAAAAATTAGCCGGGTGTGTCTGCAGTCCCAGCTACTCAGGAGGTTGAGGCAGGAAAATCACTTGAACCCAGGAGGTGGACGTTGCAGTGAGCCAAGATTGCGCCATTGCACTCCAGCCTGGGCAGCAGAGAGACTCTGTCTCAAACAAACAAACAAACAAAATTGAAGAATTGTGTTTCCCCTCTACTACTACCTTACTTTTAGTTTGTTGCGAAATATATGCTTGGCTAAGAAGTTGTGTGTTTAATATTCAATAAATAAAGAACAATTTCTCATTATGTAGAAGAAAGCAATGTCTATGCTACGATGCCAAGCATTTTAAAAATCTAGAAATAGTAAATAATTTACGGTGCATAATCTGTATTTCAAATAACCTAAATAATCTGCAGGTGTTGAATATATGTATTGAGAAGTATGCTAATAAACAATAATAAGCCATTATGATAAAAATATCCTATGATATCATACTGTGGCCCTATTATGTGATGATGTGGTTAATTATATGTATAATCTAATTTTCTATATATTATATATGACACATAATATTAATTTCATATGGTAAACATTGCCAAAATATTCTCATATAAGGTTCAGAAAGAATCTCGTCATCTTTACTTATATTTCTTTAAACAAGGATTTATATCAAGATCTATTTACTTATAAAGACATTTATCATAAATTATGGGCAATGTTGCTTGTTAATATTTATATTATATCAAGTCTAGAAGTAAAATTTGATGTTGCCCTTGCTTTTCCTAGTAAAGCATTGTTTCTTAACGACATTGAAGCATGTGAGAATCAACTAGGAAGATTTTTTTCATAATGTACTGAATATAATGCCCATTCCCATTTTCCTATCTGGAGGTTGATAACCCTTCAGTTAAAGCTGTATGCATTAAAATATCTGAAAAGTGACTAGTGATATTTCTGATATCCTTACACATTGTCTCCCTTCCCATTTGAGAAGCACTGTTATAGGTTTTGATTCCCTTTACCCTCCAAGGTGCCCTGTATTCACATAGGTGTATGGCCAATGTAGAAATGGTCCTCTTATGTCATATTCCCTTTTGCTCCTGCACTGCTGAAGAGTTAAAAATCACGGATTCAATCTCCTGGAAATAATTATCTCAGCTCTCAGGGCTATCATAAATAGACATTTAAGGGTTTTTCAAGTGGAAATAAGACATTAAAATATTAAGATGCATCTTGAAAGGTGAGCTAGTAACATTTAGAGTAATAATACATATATTATTTTAAAGTACAGCCAGGAAGTCTGAGTAAAGTATCTGCTTATATACAAGCCAGAATGTCCTATCAAATGATATTAAATTATTCAATAAACTTCTGACAATTTCTCCTGTATCAGTAGTTTTCAGAGGATCAAATAATTTTTGAAAAAGTTTTTCTATAGTTGGGATTTCATGCAGATATAAATACTGTAACTTCTCTGCCTTAATTTAAATACAGAATCCTAAAAACACAAAATATACCCTCTTAACTAATATAGCAATCGATTTTGAGAATTAAATAATATAATGGTCTATAACCATAGTTTAAGTAAAATAATTGATTATTAATCTTACCTATCAATTTCTGTCAATGCTTTGTTGCAAATGTCTGTCAAATTAATAGGCAGAGTGATTCACTAGATTGCGGCTGTTTAGTAGAGACGTATGTTAAAACATATTAATACATGCCTCTGTGTCCTGGAAGACAATGGTAAAATTTTTAGATTATACTTTCAAAATCTACAGCAACATAATAGAGATTATGTGGAAAAAATAAAATATAAACATTTATTACAATACAAAATATAGTTGAGTAAAAAATTAAGACTAGATATTGTAAGAATAACTCAGTTACATGGGATTCAAAAAGATAAATTTTAGAAAATGCTGATTGATTTTATTATTTTATAGGCATGACAGTCTAACATAATGATTAGTAAATATGCATTGACACATTTCTTAAGACAACATACTCCATGTATTTCAGTATGCACTTATATATGTAAGTGTGTGAATATTTGTGTGGATAAAGAGTAGGAGACTATGTCTGTTCATAGTATTTAGGAAAGGAGATAGGTATCCTAATTGTGAGAGTTCTGGAAGTTCAGAATAAGTATGGGTTTTCTACTTAATGTTTTCTGAATCTTAAGTATAAACATATTCAAATTTTTCATAAGATATTTGATAAAATCTTGAAATGAGATGAGCCAATAAAATTCTATTAGGATAATGGATTTGTGTGAGAATTATTTTTCTCCTGAAGAATAGATATAAATGATAATTACACTTCAATAAATGGGAGGAAAGATTGCTTTGCTTATTGTCTCTCTGATAACAATTCGAAAATCAGACTAAATATTAAAACCACCCAACAAACCATTTGATTGCATCGGATTGGTGACAACGAAATGGGAATTTGACTGGTCAATACTGAAGAAGAGTAAGAAAGGCTAGAGAATGTGAAATACTCTGTGGTTTGACCTGTTCCCTGAAGACAACGACTAAATATTTAAGTAGTTTATGAGGTCCAATAGTTGAACAAATATGTTAGTAGCAGACTCAAAAAAATTGGAGGAGAAAAAAAAGGAATCAGAGCATATCAAAGAGAAATCTCTTTTAACCATTTTATTTTTTTAAGTACAAAACTTCAAAGCTCTATTCTATGAGGGTGATCAGATAAAGACCAGCCCTCAAAAGTATAAAACCCAGTTTAGAAGCTTTAAAAAATAAAAATAGAATAAAAATAAATAAATACTAATGAAATAAAATAAAATTCATTCATCCATTGATGGATACTTAGGTTGATTTCATTTCTTGGGTAATTGGAAATAATGCTGCGATAAACATGGTGATACAGATATCTTTTTGACATATTGATCAATTTTCTATGTATGCATACCCAGTAGTGGGACTGTTGAGTCATATAGTGGTTATAATTTTGCTTTTTGATGAATCTTTTCTTTTTTTGTCTATCATGGCTGTACTGGTTTACATTCTCATCAAAAGTGTTCAAGAGTTTCTTTTTCTCCACATGCTCACCAGTGTTCATTATTTTTGTTTAATTTTTGATAACAGCCATTTTAATTGGTGTAAGACAATATAACATTGTGGTTTTGATTCACATTTTCTTATTGGTCAGTCATGTTGATCATATTTTCATATACCTGTTGTTTATATATCTTATTTTAAGAATAAAATAAGATTTTCAGATATTTTACCCATTTTAATTAGATCATTTGTTTTCCTGTCTTTGTTGTTGCTATCATTGAGTTCTGAATATTAACTCCTTTTCAGATGCATAGTTTGTGAATATGTTCTCCTGATCTGCAGATTTTCTCTTTTTTCCTTTGCTTTGTGAAATGGTTTTTGGTTTGATGTAGTCCCATTTGTCTATTTTCGCTTTTGTTGTCTGTGTATGTAAAGTCTTATCCAAAAACATCCTTGCCCAGACCAATGTCATAAATTTCTTTCCCTATGTTTTCAAAATTTTAAAAAGACTATTCACTTTTTGGCGAAAAAAAAAAACCCTAAAAAAACAAACAAACAAACAAAAACATCTCAGTTCAGGAATTTGTCTCTTTGCCCACAAATCCTAAAATATTTACTATCTGACTCTTCATATAAAACATTGCTGATCTGTTGTATAATGTTCTGAGATTACAAGTGCCCCTAGCCTAGAAACATGCCAGCAGCAAACATTAATTTTGTATGCATGAAGGCAATACAATTCGAAGTCTCGAATAATCTCTACCTATAATCCATGTAAAAATGTTTGCTACTTAATTAAAAATAAAGAGAACGTATGTAGACGGTACTGACTGTAAATGATAAGGAGATAAAGAAACTGAAACATATCTAAAGCAGAGGCAGATCATGTAATTATCAGACACAGACCAAAATGGCCATGGTTAATATAGACAAGACTTTTTTTATATGCAATATTCGGCAGAAAACTAGACATTAAAAAATTAAATTCTAAAATATCAATGATTGAATTTAATAAATATGTTTAACAGTACATTAGACATATCTTTAAAGAGAACTAGTAAATTAAAGGATATATAAAAGTAAAATATTTTATTAAACTATTAAAAGTAGAAATACAGAAAGGTGAAAAAATAATGACAGATATAAGGTATTTAAAATAGGAATGAGTTAAGTTCTGAAAGAAAGGAAAGAGAATGTAATAGGGATATAGTGTAAAAGCTAATTACTGAGAATTTCTCAACACTGAAGAAAAGCATCAAGTCATAGATTCGAAATCGATTATGAATACCAAATAGGATACAGCAATCAAATAAAGAAAATAACTGTAGGTACACTGTAGTAAAACTGATGGAAAAAAATAAAGGGAATATATGAATAGTTAGCAGAGAAATAGCATTAATTATGAAGGATAACAATACAACTGAGTTTGATTTACAAACAAAAAATAATAGAAAGCAGAGAAAATGAAAATGTATCTTCAAAATCCTTTTAAAAAGTGCATGTCAAACTATAATTGTATTATCAGATAAGAAAATAATCAGATGACTGATTTCCACTTCACGAAAGGACTTGTTAGCTTGTTTTAGACCAAAGACTCAAAGAGAAATTACAAAGGCTATATGATATTTTTTTAAATAAAAAACATCACAGATATTCCAAGCAGTGAGAATGTGAGGAAGAAAGAAGGAAGGGAAGCTGAGAGACATGCAGAATTTACATTTTTTTTTTCATGTAGTATTTGGTGTTTCAAAAGCATTGACTCAGAAGCTGAGATGTGGAGGAATTAAAAGGACCCATCAGACTGGCGTTCATTGGACAAATTTTGCCACAGGTTGCAATTTCAAAACTATTTTTGATGACCTTTCCCCCAAGTCATGCCTTTGTGTTCAATCAAATTGTTAGTTCAGTTTCATCTCAGAATTAAGGGAATGTATGCAGCCCTTGGTTAGTGATAACTGGCCATTGCTCAAAATCCAGCAACATTAAGTTTTGAAAAGCACCAGCTTTTTGAATCTTTCAGTCTTCATGGGGTTTTATTTTAATACTGTGCCTCTTCTAGGCCAGTTACCTGCTTCCTTCATGTTTTGTCACTAAAATGCTAAATTGTATGTTTATTTATCTAAGTGATATAATTTCAATCGGAATGATATGTAGTCATCAGTGGGGGTTCCTTTTGAAGTTTGTTTATTTGAGAAATAACTTGTAGAAAAATGAAGATATTCTCTTGAAAAGACCATTTTGTGGATATCTAAAAAAAAATCATTTTGTAGGAAGTGTTCCCTCCTTTGTTTCCAAACACCAGAAATTAATAAATTAAGATCTTTAAATCATATAGCTTGATAAAATTTTCAAGGACTTAGGTTATTGTCTAAATAGCTACCTTGTATATATGTCAACGTCTGTTTATTTTACATCTAAGGTTTTTTCTCTTTCCTTGGAGAGGGAACATACTAACCATTTATAATGAAAATTTTATATTTTGCTGAAGCTGGTTCTCTCTTTTTCAAATGATCCTTTGCCTCTCTCTTTCCGTCTCTTATATAATGTCAAAGATTAAATGATCAAAAAATAATTTAGTCATTATATGTGCACAGTCTAGCAGTATCTACTCCAGATAAACAGTCAAAAATGTCTACCTGAAAAACATATATTAACTTCAGCTTCTTTTTTACATGTACAGAAATGTACATTTATACTAAAACTTTTAGGAAATATGATACAGAAATTATTTTGTTAAGTAAAGTTTATTTAGCACCTTTAACAATTTATTTGCCCATTTCCTCTTGTGAAGCATATTTTGCAAATATAAAGGGAAGTTTCTAGATGCATTAAAAACGGACACCTAAGATTGGAGTCTGCCATATTCTGACATCAACCTTTACAGCTCTGTCAACAAAATAATTGCTTGTAGAAATTTTGCCATTCTGTTCTATGTGAGTTCTACATGAACTGCTGATATTTGGACAGTTGTAAAGTCTCTAATGATTCAGCTATCAATTTTCAATTAGATGTTTTAGTTCCCAAAAAAGTAAAAAACTTCCACATTTTTCCAAATTTTCCTTGTTGTATGAGACACCAAACATAGATAGACAGGTATTATCTATCTATCTATCTATCTATCTATTATCTAGATAACCATCATTTATATATCTGTCTATTTAATCTATTTACTTTAAGTTCATTACCAAAATTTGTAGTTCTAGTGATACTATTAACATATGTTAATATGTTAATATGTTCTCTACATCATATGAAGATTTAATTTAGCCATTTTTGTCCTGGCATGTGACCCATCAGTAATTATTTTTAAATCAGCATTTTGAATTGGAAAGTCAGATAAATTAACCCTGGTCATAGTGACTTCTATTACCATTGTTCAATCTTTATTATCTATTAGGTCAGGATCCGGTAAGAGAGTAGCAGGGTTTAGGAGTTCACATTTCTCAGGCACAGTATTAGGACTGGATAATGAAACTGTTCAAAGTCAATCAGATGGGTAACTGAAGAATGCTGGGTTTCATGCACTTGCAAAATAGCTGTCACAGCACGTGGGTCATGCAAACAAATAATGTGACCCAAGGTAAGAGCTTGAGCCTTTCAGTAAGTGTGGCAGCTGCTGCCACAGCTCAGAGGCCTCCAGGCATTCTCTGTGCCAGAGCACCTGGAATTAATAAAAAAATATGCTATTTGTCTATAGCTTAATTCCAACTTCTGAGATAATGTTCCACTATCAGCACCTTTATTTTCATGACAAAATAATGTAAAAGGTTTTTCAAAATGTAAAATCTTCAAAGCTGAGGGAAAAGCTATTACCAGTTTCATTTCTTCAAATCTTTTTCAGATTCTAAGAACCAAATAACTAGTGTTCCAAATTGTTGATGTTTGCTGTTGTTGTTTTGAGCTTTTATTGATATTTTTATGTGTTTGTTAGTTTTTTAACAGGCCATATTGGCAAAAGCAGCTTACCCCTACATGTAACACATTGGGTCTTCAGCCAACAACAGACCGCTAGATATTTTACTTCAGTTCGCCAATATCAATTTGTCTCATGAAAACTTATTACCCTGCAAAGCAAGGAATTGAAATAAACCCAAAGAGGACTTCAGTCTCTGATGCTAACAGAAAGTAATTTATATATGGAATTATTATAAATCACTCTAGTAAAACAAAATTCATGTTTTCCGATAAATCACTGAAGAAAATAGTTTAAGAATCCTAAAACCTTTGAGGAATCCCTTGCCACAAATAGAAGACTCCTTCACAACTAATGTAAATAAAAATTTGGAAATTTTAATTCATCTTCTAGAGTGTAAGGCTGGTTGCCTTGCTGGGAGTTTGGATGCACCCCCCCCCCCCCACCTGCCCATTTTTTCCCTTCTACAAGCCCCGAGCAAGCTCAGACATGCTCCGAGCAAGCTCAGACATGCTCGGGCATGTTCCCTTCTCCCTTGCTCCTGCACAGCCTGGTCTTCCCTTAAAGAGCCCAGTATGTAAACAAGGTGCTGCAACCATAGCTTCTTAATAACCAATAGCAGCCGAGTCTTAACAACCAATAGCAGTCGAGTCTTAACAACCAATAGCAGGCAAGTAATTCCAACCAACAACAAGCCAAGTCCTAGGTCAAGGCTTGTAACTTACCCAATAGCAGTCTTGCTCTCCCTCAACCAATCAAGCTGTTTCACTCCCTATATAACCCCCTGTCTGAGAGGAGTCTGTGCGACTTCTCCGGCCCCTCCTGTCCGGACCACAGAACCTCACCCGGGAGCCTGAATAAATTCCCTTGCATTGGATCATTTTGGTGCTGGCCTCAGTTTCTTCGTTTTAGCCTCGAAAACAAACCTCACAAATACT
>CAUYQU010082008.1:0-50082 GCA_963574635.1 Cheracebus regulus
ACAATAAAGCTGCTGTTTAGGCATTGCTGTTTAAGCATTGCTTACTCAGTCCTCCAGACCCCGCTTGTCTGTCTTCTCTTTTTTCCGTGCACTCCCCTATTCAGGTTGGGACCCTCTTGCTGGCCAAGAGTCCCCGGCAGATGTGCCGGCCTCTCGGGAACCCAGAATAAACATTTTAGTGCAGGTGTCTTTTTGATATAATGATTTCCTTTTCATTGGGTAGATACACAGTGGGATTACTGGATCTAATGGCAATGCTATTTTTAGTTCCTTGAGAAATCTTCATACTGTTTTCCATAGAGGTTGTACTAATTTACATTCCCACCAACAGTGTATAAGTATTCCTTTTACCCCACATTCTTGCCAACATCTGTTATATTTTTACCTCTATTTTTGTTTTTAAGACAGAGTCTCACTCTGTCTCCCAGGCTGGAATGCACTCGTACAATCTCAGCTCCCTGCAATCTCTGCCTCCTGGGTTCAAGCAATTCTCATGCTTCAGCCTCCTGAGTAGCTAGGATTACAAGCAATTGGGTGTTATCCTATGCCAACACACCCAACTAATTTTTTGTATTTTGGTAGGGAATGGGGTTTCACCATATTTGCCAGGCTGGTCTTAAACTCCTGGCCTCAAGTGATCTACCTGCCTTGGCCTCCCAATATGCTAGAATTACAGGAATGAGCCACCACACCCTGCCTTTACTTTTTAATAATAGCCATTCTGACTGATGTATGATGGTATCTTGTTGTGGTTTTAATTTGCATTTCTCGGATGATTACTGATGTTGAGCAGTAATGTTGTTGCTGATGTTGTTGGCCATTTGTATGTCTTCTTTTGAAAAATGTCTACTCATGTCCTTTGCTCACTTTTTAATGAAGTTATTTGGTTTGCTGTTGTTGAGTTGTTTGAGTTCTTTGTATATTCTGGATATTTGCCCCCTGCTGGATACATTGTTTGCAAATATTTTCTCCCATTCTGGAGGCTGTCTGTTCATTGTGTTGATTATTTATTTTGCTGTGCAGAAGCTTTTGTTTAATTAAGACCCATTTGCCTGCTTTGCTTTTGTGCCTTGTGCTTTTAAGGTCTTACTCATGAATTCTTTGCCTAAACCAATATCCAGAAGAGTTTTCTTCTAGTATTTTTATAGTTTCAGCTCTTACATTTCATTACATTATATCTCAGAATGGGCTGATGGCTTGAAACCAAACCCCAGTTCAGTAAAAGCAAGTGTACAGAGTTTACTTAAGCAGACAATTTCATTATAATGTGGCTAGAACAATGACAAAAAATATGCTGAAGGTGCTATGAGATAACAGGACACAACTGTGGTTCTATTTTTCAGGGTTGGAGCAGAAATCTCATTGAGAAGAGATTCTGGAAACTTCTATTCAGTTTCTAAAGGAAATATATACATTTTGTTGCAAACACCTAACTTTCTGCAAATATTTATTATGGATGGCATATTGTGTTTAACAGGCTATTCCATCACAACAAACAAGCTTCACATGAAAAAAATCAAAGCAGGTTTTAACTGAAAGAGTCTCTCTTTTTACTTTGCACATCTTGGCTTTCCCTTGATGTTAAATATAAGAAATAATAAATTAAGAAAGTAGAGTCTATCTATCTGAGAAGTGGTTGTCTAAAGAATCAATAAGGGGTTAGAGTTATAGCAAGTGAAAGCAGATTTCCTCAGAAATCCAAGACCACAAAACGACAGATGTTCTTTGGAGAATGGTTCTGGTTCCATGTCAAATTGCATTTTTAAAAAATGATATGGTCAAGAGTTATATTTCTACCTAATAATAGAAAGAGAAGAGTAAAACAGAAAGGGGAATTTTAAACATAAAATAACCCACATATCTGTTGTCAGAGAAAAAGTCTTAGGTTTCCAACTCATTCAATAAAAAGGGGTAACAAGATTTGCCTTCAAGCAAAAGAAAAATAAAAGGAAGGTAATATGCTTCTATAGTTGGTTTCTTCAGCATTCAGCCAGGTATGAAAGGAAAGTAGCATGTTCCAATCTTTTTGCAGCATGACTAGCTTCCTCATCAACAGATACAGAGGATCCTCTGTGCTCAGTGCAGGTATGTGGCAGAAGGGACCTCCACAGCAATGTGATTGGCGCTAACACCAGATAACTAAGGATAATGTTAGGTTCCCACAGATAAAAATGCATAAAATGGCTGGGTGTGGTGGCTCACGCTTGTACCCAGCACTTTGGGAGGCTGAGGCGGGTGGATCACGAGGTCAGGAATTTGGGACTAGCCTGGCCAACACAGTGAAACCTATCTCTACTAAAAATACAAAAATTAGCTGGGCATGGTGGTGGGTGCCTGTAATCCCAGCTACTTGGGAGGCTGAGGCAGGAGAATCACTTGAACCTAGAAAGTGGAGGTTGCAGTGGCGAGATTGCACCACTGCACTCCAGCCTACACAACAGAGTTAGACTCTGTCTCAAAAAAATTAAAAATTAAAAATGCACGAAATGAGAATGAATGGCACAGTTTAGAAATCTGAGATCTCCCTTGCTGACCAACTGAGGACCTCTGGAAACATTTGCATGGGCTCCTCTGTCTCAGAGTACTTGTAATTATTTGCTGAGATGACAAAACTGTATTTAATATCTTTACCCAGCAGTGCTTTAGATGCCAAGGTTGACAGAATTTGGGGGTGTCCCAGACATAAATTCCAGAAATAAATAAGTGTTTAAAATTCATCTGTCACTCCATAAAGGGGATGGATGATTTAGTGAAAGGATCTTTTGTTTGCTGAGCACACATGAAGTCATCCTCAGGACTGTAGACATTTGAAGACAGTATTAAGTGATGGATGAGAAGGAGATGGAATAAGGCACATTTCTCTGCAGATGAGAATGGAAAGGTAGGTGGGGAGAAAGGAAAAAAGAAAGAAGCTGGAGACTCTATGAGGGGGAGGGAGGATGAAAGAGAATAAGAGTCTCATCAACTGCAGGTGGGGACCGAGAGATCTGGGGGAGGAAATGGATTTGGAGAGGAGACCTGTCTCCAGTAGTGAAACATATTGCCCTGTAACCACTTTCTACCCACCCCAGTCTCCACCTACTCACACATACATATATAAAATCGCAAGTCAAATACCAACTTCTCAACACTGGCTTGTGAAGTAGATTTGCTTTTGGAAATCAATAGTAATGTTCAATCCTACACTATGTGTGAGGAGAGACACATTCTTCCTTTATGTTTTCTTAACTCTGGCAAACTAGTAAAAATAATTGAAAAATGGCTGTCCTCTTTGGCTTCACCTCACTTTTGCCAAATTTAGCCATCGAAAGCCCAGGCCCTGTGGATTCTGTGTCCACAGTCTCTCACATGTGGACTGTCCTCTGTTCCATTTCCATTGCCAGTTCCCTGATGTGACCTTCCCTGGCTCCTGGCAGAATGTGGTCTCTTTACCTCTCAATACCCATCACCCTATTCTCTATTTCACTTGCCCTGTTGTGCCCATTCCAGCTTATATTTGAATACTTTATGAAGATGCTGTATTCCTTAGTGCAGTAACTGCTATGTAAGAGCTGCTTTTTTCTCACCTTTATAGATTTGAGATGACCTTATATGAGGATTTTAAGTGTTTTAGGGAATCTACATGAAAGGAAAGGAGAAAAAAGGACAAAGGGAAGGAAAAGGGAACCAGAAGGACACAGAAAGAACAGAATGGAAGAGGAGAGAACGGGAGGGAATGGAAGAAATTCCGTAGTGTCTTTTTATGTGGAGTCTGTAATAGACCTTCAGAAAAAGTCTAATTTAATTCCTGTTCAAAATAAGATTTTTCATATTCTTTATTTTTCCATAACCAGATCCTCATTTCCTTTGGAAAAAGTGTCTTAGTTGTACCTTCTCAGAACTTAAGTCACACAACATTTACACATATCCAAATACCAATGTTTAGTGTCATATTTTTCTCTTACTCAAATATCTCTTCTATTTTGTTTTTCTTTAGAATCAATATTCTTTATTCTTAAGATAGTAGAAAAGTGCACTAATAGTTTGGCAACTGTTCAAAATAATCACATTTTACTCTTTACTTCATTTATCCTTCTTTAATATCTGAGGTATTTCATGAAGACTAGTATGTTATGGATCTAAAATGATTGTTTTCTCATTTCCGTGGCTCAGAAAAATCTCACAAGAACCTCTGCAGCTGCACTGGTTATAGTCTCAGACTGTGATCCCCAGCCAGGTGCAAAAACAATGGCTGCCTATTAATATCCCCGTGCCAGCTGTTATGCCTACGTGTGCAACACCCGGGTGCTGAGGGGGAGGATACTTTTATCTGCAGCTTCCCCCGACTTCTTTTTTTTTTTGGTAAAGAATAAACTTTGCTATCAACTTTTAAATGGCTCCTAATGAATTAAAAGAAATAAATTATGTTTTATGCAATATATTTTTCACTCAAGGGACTAATGACAGACCCTTTTAGGGCCATCCTTATGTTTGAGGCATATACAGAGCACAGGACTTCCAACCACAAAGATTATTGGTGGAAATGATATATGTGATTTCACTCAGGTCTACAATGGAAATCAATCTTCCATGAAAGTACCCTGTAATCAGGAATAATGACATAATGAATGGGTAAAATATGAAACAGAAGAACACATTGGCAGGTAAGAGGTAAGGGGGACCAGAGGAACACATGTAAATGGAATCCAAAATCACAAACTAGGTAGTATTTCAGTTTTTGAAAGTTACTAAGAGTCGTCTAAGGGACCCCCAATAAAAGGTGATGAGCTCCAGCTTAAAAATAAGCCATACTCTTTATTCTTGATGAGCTGAATTATCTAAAATCATCAATGCAGTACCAACCAAAGTATTCAGTGTCAGATTTATGTTATTCAAAATCATATAATTTTATATTGGGAAGAGACCTTGCAATCCAACCTTTTGTCAAGCACTAGAATTCCTTCCACAATATCCCAAGCAGATGGTCATTTAGTCTTAGTTTGACTCTGGACTTAACCTGATCATTTAGACATAGCTTGAGCTCCTCCTGTAACAGTGAGCTCAGCACTCGGTAAGGTAGTCTACTGTATTATTGGACATTTTTGGTTCCCAGAAAGTTCATTTTTATGTTGAGATGAATCTTCCATTTCTATAATTTCTGTCCATTGATCATGGCTTTACTATCTGGAAGATGCTGCATTATAATTATGGAGCATCCCTTAGGTTGCTTAGGTTAGACAGGGTGATAATTTAAGATGTCCTAGATCCAAAGAGTAGGGAATTAACAGAGGTGAAATAAGTACATATTTTTAAATCCAGCAATTATTTTTGGGCCTAAGTAAATAACATAGGTCATTTTATAACTTATATTTAAGGTACATTCAGAGTTAAGCATATATAGTTAAGATTTAAAGACCTGTAACACTTAAGTAGAATGCAATACTTTCTCATCATTTAATTTTTTATGTTGATCTAATTTCTGTAATCTCCCCAGCCCAAGGTTAAGCAGGTTAAAAGTTTTGGGAGTAGGAGATGTAAGGGAAATAATTTTTTGAAGAATTTTTCCCCAAAGTACATTAGTGAATGGAATTTACTTTTCAGCCCAAAAAACTTGATGTTGAAATTGTCACTTATAATCGGAGGTCTTGGTAGACATCTGCATTGCTCCAGCCTTGGGTAGAGCTTCCGGATTCTGCAAACAGCACTCAAACTCTACCACTTCCCCTGCTTCTGAGGTTAAAAGCAAGTGCCTGTCCTCATTATGATAGTTAAGATCTTATCTTCTCTTGTTTTTCTACCTCTGCTAGGCTGTTCTGGTATTTATCCTGGAGGCAAAACAGAAAAGTGGTTGATATTTGCTTTCTTCGTGGCTCAAACTGAAAGATCATCAGGAACATGCAGAAAACACATACACACACGCGAGCACACACACACACACACACACACACACGCACACAAGCATTAAGCTCCCTAGGGACTTGAGGCCCACACTGTCACTGCATTTCTTTCTTTCTTTTTTTTTTTTTTTCTTTTGAGATGGAGTTTTCCTCTTGTTGCCCAGGCTGGAGTGCAGTGGCACGATCTTGGCTCACTGCAACCTCTGCCTCCCAGGTTCAAGCAATTCTCCTGCCTCAGCCTCCCAAGTAGCTGGGACTACAGGTATGCCCCACCACACTGGCTAATTTTGTATTTTTTGTAGAGATGGGGTTTTGCCATGTTGGTCAGGCTGGTCTCGAACTTCTGACCTCAGGTGATCCACCTACCTCAGCCTCCCAAAGTGCCGGGATTACAGGTGTGAGCCACTGTGCCCGGCCTCTCACTGCATTTCTGAGTCTCCTTCTTCGCTGGTGATGGATAAATCACCATGTCTTCTATCTGCTTTGGGGTTTTTCTTCTTCCTCTAAACAAATTTTTGAAAGGGATATGTTGTAAATGTTATAGATTCATACTTTTGCTTTCTTCCTCTAAACAGATTTTTGAAAGGGATATATTGTAAACATTATAGGTTTGTTCTTTTATAGATAACTAATATTCTAAATTCCTTCTGGACAACAGTGGAGCTTATATTTCTTTCAGATGCTTCAAAGAATATAAAAATGTAAGCTCTAGGAAGCATGCCAGAAACATGTTTAAATCCAAATGGCTGGGTCGAGCCAGGTTATGCTGAGAAATTTTGAGATATTAAAAATAATCAGAACTGACAAAATAGTTCTTTTTTTCTTTATCTTTTAAAGACAGTGAAAGAATATTCTCACAATTTTACAACTGCTAAAAAATTTAACTATATGTCACCCACTTTCATAAATATTTACCCAATTTAATACTTAAATAAGCCTCAAGGCATTACTGTCTGCATTTTTGAAAATAAGGAAACTGACTTTAAGAGGAAGAGTTGAGACATGCCTGACAATCCCAGGAGCTGAAGTTGAAGGAGTCTCATGACTTCAGAGCCCAGGTGTGTTCAGTCTATCATGACTATTCCAGTGATCTGTGGGCTCACTTTGGTCTGCTATTACAAATAAAAGAGACCCTTGAATTTGCTTTCTAAATAACTATCTTCATGCCAGGCACAGTGGCTCACGCCCGTAATTCCATCACTTTGGGAGGCTGAGGCAAGAGATTACATGAGCCCAGGAGTTCGAGACCAGCCTGGGTAACATAGTGAGACTTTTTCCTCTACAAAAAATACAAAATTGGCCGGGCCTGGTAGCACACACCTGTAGTCCCAGCTACCCTAGAGGCTGAGGTGGGAGGATTGCTTGAGCCTGGGAGGTTGAGGCTGCAGTGAGCTGTGACCTTACTACTGCACTCCAGTCTGGGCAACAGAGAAAGACTCTGTCTAAAATAATAATCATCATCATCATAACAATAATCTTTCAAACATCTTTAGCCTAGGAAATCTTGATATTTTGGTTCTCAATCTATGGGCTGGGTAAGATATGTCCTTTGCTGGATATTTCCACAGGTAAATTGGAGGATATGACATATAAGATGTGTTGCAACTCCTATGATGGTTAGTTTTACTTCAACTTCACTGGGCTAAGGAGTGCCGGGATAGATGGTAAAACACTATTTCAGGTGTGTGTATGAGGGTACCTCTTGAAAAGATTAGCATTTGAATCTGTAAACCAAATAAGGAAGATCATCCTCACCAATGTGGGTGGGTACCATCTAATCCATGGAGGGCTCAAATAGAACAAAAAGGTAGAGGAAAGGTGAATTTGTTCTTTTTGCTTGAGCTAGGACTTCCGTTTCTCTCCTGCCCTTGGACATCCGCATTCCTGGTTCTTGGAGATCTAGGCTCAGACCGGGACTACACCATCCACCTGATTCTCAGGTTTTCAAACTCCAACTGAATCACAGCACCAGCTTGCCTGGGTCTCTAGCTTGTAGACAGCAGGTTGTAAGGGATAAGCCGACTCCCATAATAAATCTTTATATATATGTATATGTATCTTCTATTGTTCTGTTTATTTGGAGAACCCACATACAACTTTAAAACATGATTTTGTAAGATTACATGTAACAAAAAAGCAAAGAGAAATAAAGAAACATATACTTAAGTATAGACATATTAAGGTAAGTGAGCGTCCTGCTTTGTGTAAGACAAGCCTCACCTGTGAACAAACCTTTACGTAACCTAAAAACTTTAAAAAACAAATTGTGGGAACCTTGTCTTCAGAGATTATGATTTAATTAGCCCAGAAAAGGGCTCCCCATTTTTTTCTTTTTTTTTTTAACAGCTTCCATTTTCCCAATTTTGTTCTTTTATTTTGTTTTGCTTTTGTTTGTTTTTGTTTTACAGCTACTAGGGATACCAGATTAAAAATTCTTCTTTGGCTTCTTAAAAGTAAGCTTTTCAGAGCTCTCCAGGGAATTTTACTGTGCAGCCAAAATTGAGAGCCACTGATTTGGGGTGTACAGGGAAGGTCTGTGGTGGGAGGTGTTGGGGAAAGGGATCTGGATCGAGGATGGCCCTCTTGAGAGTCTATATTTCAACCACAACAGATATTCATCTGCCTTGTCTGCGGAGGCTAATTAAAGGAGATGAAGCTTTAGCAGAGTTTTGAAAGAGAACAGGGTATAATTTTATTACAAGAAAAAAGGAGGCAAAATTAGGTAAGAAACTTAGACGTGTAAGAGTGAATTACGTTCAGAGTTGGAACAAAGCTTTAAGCCGAGAGCAGTTAAAGAATACCAAGAAACCCATGATCCCTACTTGGTTTCCTTTAGGCACTCAGTAAGTAGTAATTAAATTTCACTGTAGTTGAATTGAAATAATCTTAGTGGAAAGCCATCAAGTGGCTCAGATTAAGCTTTTGTACTTATCGCTGTATCCATTTAATCCTGGGTCTGCTCTCTCAGATTTAGAAATACTAAAACCCAGGAATGATTCTCTTCATCCACTCTTTCCATGGCAGGTCATCTTTGCAGCAGCACAGTTAATGGAAATAGATACTATTAGCAACTTCCACTTCCTGTCTTGAGCAGATCAAATATCTCTCTAACCCCATTCAGTGAAAGATAATGAGATCTTTAAAATGTCCCAGTATCCACAAACAGTGCATCATTGCTCTTAAGTGTCCTTGTGATAATGGTCCCATGACTACAGGAGAGAAAGATTACATTTTAACAAAACGTTTCCACTGAATTTTATAATTTAGTATTACCTTAAGAATTATGTCTAATTCCTTTTTTTTTTTTTTTTTTTTGATGGAGTCTTGCCCAGGCTGGAGTGCAATGGCTCAATCTAGGCTGACTGCAACCTCTGCCTCCCAGGTTCAAGTGATTCTCCTGTCTCAGCTTCCTGAGTAGCTAGGATTACAGGTGCTCACCACCACACCCAGCTAATTTTTGTAATTTTAGTAGAGATGGGGTTTCACCATGCTGGCCAGGCTGGTCTCAAACTCCTAACCTTGTGATCCACCTGCCTCAGCCTCCTAAAGTGTTGGGATTACAGGCATGAGCCACTGTGCCCGGCCCAAGAATTATGTCTAGTTCCTTTAAAAATTTTGTAAAGTATTTTCCATCCTGTTTTAAATATTACTTTTTTGTTCAATAGAGAGGTAAGTTAAAATATGGATAGTTTATGAAATACATAAAGGCACTATTCACTAGCTAATGAATTTAGAGTGAAATTTTAATACTTACCTGAAAATCAAATATGACCTTCCTGTTATGTTTGTCCTATGTATCAATCTGTTCTCACACTGCTATAAAGAACTGCCTGAGACTGGGTAATTTATAAAGGAAAGAGGTTTAATTGACTCACAGTTCAGCATGGCTGGGGAGGCCTCAGGAAACCTATGATCATGGCAGAAGGGGAAGCAAACACGTCTCTCTTCACATGGTGGCACAAGAGAGAGGTGCTGAGCAAAGGGTAAAAGCCTCTTAGAAAGGCATCAGATCTCCTGAGAACTCACTCACTATCACAAGAACAGCATGGAGGTAACCACCCCTGTGATTTAATTACCTCCCACCAGTCCCTCTCCTGACACATGGGGATTATGGGAACTACAAATCAAGATGAGATTTGGGTGGGGACACAGCCAAACTATATCATCCTGTCTTCCCGGGGACTGTGCAATCAATGCTTAAAGGTCAGCAAATAGCCCCAGCATCCAATCAACGCAACAAGCTTTTGCCAGCAGTTACTATTCACAAGTAGCAAGACATGGCAGAACAAAAGATCCTAACTGTCTTTAGGTGGCAATGTCATAAGATATGCTGGACTCATTAATATTATTTGTGAAAATAGTGTAATATCTGATCTTGAAAAACATGGAAACAGTCACAGTTTGTCTTTAGTGCCACCATCTCTCAATCATAAATTCAATCATTCACAAAGTCATTCATTCAACAAACACTTCCTGAGGCAGCACTATGTGCTAGACACTAAGCAAGACAGGCTATTCTCTGCTTTCACAGGGTTTAGTGAGGGCAACTAGCAATTAAGAGTTAAACAAATAAAAATTTTAATTAAAAACGGAAACATAAATGGTATGAAGGTAATTAACAATGGGTTATATGAGAGATGTGTAAGAGGAATCAACCCTGCATATGGAGAGAAGAAGGCTGTGGATGAGGCTGAAGAGTAAGGTGGTCACAGCCAGGTTTTACAGACATCTTTTCTATTCAGCTTGGATCCTATCTGCTACCCAGCACCATGAATTTAGATGAGCCGAGGACACCTTCTGCAGAGCCCAAACTGAGCTGGAGCCTTCCTGTCTCCTTGGTGAAGACTCTCCTGCAACAGATTCAGCCTTGCGTTTTGTATGCATGCATGCTTCTGTCAGGGGTGTGGGTGGAGCAGGGGTGGGGTGTGGGTTTGTTTCTCCATGTGTCTCCATGTGTTGGTGGGGGTACATATTGCTAGCATAATTCACAGTTTTTAATTTATGTTACTTATTTTTAATTTTTTTTTTTTGAGACAGTCTCACTCTGCCTCTCAGGCCAAAATGCAGTGTTGCAATCATGGCTCACTGCAGCCTTGACCTGCCATGCTCAAGTGATTCTCCTGCCTCAGCCTCCCAAGTAGCTGGGACCACAGGTGTGTGCCACCACACCCAGCCAATTAAAGATTTTCTTTTTTTTTTCATAGAGACAGGGTCTCAATGTGTTGCCCAGGCTGCTCTTGAACTCCTGGACTCAAGTGAGCCTCCCACCTGAGCCTCCCAGAGTGTTGACTGGGATTATAGACATGAGCCCCTGCACCCAGCCTCAGCATTTTTAAAAATAAAGTTAATTATTTTTGTCTCCTGTGACTACAAACTTAATTTTTTTTTTTTTTTGAGACAGAGCCTCGCTCTGTTGCCAGGCTGGAGTTCAGTGGTGTGATCTCAGCTCACTGCAACCTCCGCCTCCTGGGTTCAAGTGATTCTCCTGCCTCAGCCTCCCAAGTAGCTGGGACTACAGGTGTGCACCACCACACCTGGCTAATTTTTTGTATTTTTAGTAGAGATGGGGTTTCACCATGTTAGCCAGTATGGTCTCAATCTCCTTACCTCGTGATCTGCCCGCCTCGGCCTCCCAAAGTGCTGGGATGACAGATGTGAGCCACTGCACCTGGCCACAAACTTAATTTTTTAAGAAAACTAAATGGCTGATTATCCTTCACATTGCTTGCCAGAAAGCCCAAACATACTGACAGTGTGGAAGCCACTTCAGAAAGGCCTGTGGACCCTCTGACACACTAACTCTTTGAGGTAAGTAGGGGCAGGGAATAGGAATTCTGTAACAAGAGCTTTGAAGTCTGTGATTCATGCCAGCAAGTTAGGGAACATCTCAGGGGGACCTATGTGACAAGACATCAGCTGTGGCTGCACTATTTAGCTTTGAAGTCTTTAGCATTTTAAAACCAACACCCCTTTTGATATACATAAGAAACTCATACACTCTGTTATCAGTTGAATTGTGTCCCACCAAAAATATGTTGACATTCTAGCCCCCAGTATTTGTGAATGTGACCTCATTTGGAAATAGAATCTTTTAGATGATCAAGCTAAGTTGAGGTCATTAGGGTAGGCCCTAATTCAATATGACTGCATCCTTATAAAAAGGGGAAATCTGGTCGGGTGCTGTGACTCACACCTGTAATCCTAACACTTTGGGAGGCCAAGGCAGGCAGATCACAAGGTCAGGAGATCAAGACCATCCTGGTCAACATGGTGAAACCCCATCTCTATCAAAAATACAAAAATTAGCCAGGTGTGGTGGCGTGCACCTGTAGTCCCAGCTACTCAGGAGGCTGAGGGAGAATTGCTGGAACCTGGGAGGCAGAGGCTGCAGTGTACCAAGATCGTGCCACTGAACTCCAGCCTGGGTGAAAGAACGAGACTCTGTGTCAAAAAAAAAGGCAGGTGGGGGGTGGAGGGCGGGGGGAGGAAATCTGGACACATAAGGAGAATGCCATGTAAAGTTCAAGGCAAGGTGATGATTGACAAGTCAAGGAGTGCCAAAAGCTGCCAGCAAACCAAGAGGCTCAGCAGGAGGCATGGAGCAGATTCTCCCTCAGGCAGAACCAGCACTGCTAATATCTTGATGTTGGACTTCCAGCCCCCAGAACTATCAGACAATACATGTCTGTTGTTTTAAGCCATCCAAAGTAGCATCCTCTTCATGCTGGTTTGTCATGGCAGCCAGAGCAAACTAATACATAACCCAGCTATTCTATCTGAAATTTCAAAGCAAATGGAAAAGAAACTTCCTTGCTTCTACTTTTTTTTTTTTTTTTTTTTTTTTAAAAAAAAAAAAGACAGAGTCTCACTCTGTTGCCCAGGCTGGAGTTCAGTGGCTCGATCTCAACTCACTGTAACCTCTGCCTCTTGGGTTCAAGTGATTCTACTGCCTCAGCCTCCTGAGTAGCTGGGATTACAAGTACATGCCACCACACCCAGCTAACTTTTGTATTTGGTTTTGTTTTGATTTGTTTTGTTTTTTGTTTTTGAAGATTTTTATTTTGTTTTTGTTTTTGTTTTTAAGACAGAGTCTCACTCTGTTGCCCAGGCTGGAGTGCAGTGGCATGATCTTGGCTCACTGCAACCTCCACCTCTCAGGTCCAAGTAATTCTCTGCCTCAGCCTCCCAAGTAGCTGGGATTATAGGCACCTGCCACCATGCTCAGCTAAAATTTTGTATTTTTTTTTTTAAGTGGAGATGGGGTTTCACCATCTTGGCTAGGCTAGTCTTGAACTCCTGACCTCATTATCCACCCACCTCGGCCTCCCAAAGGGGAGGGGAAATTTGGGCTCCACCATGCCCATCCCAAATTTCCCGTTTTACTAAGGACATCAGTCATATTGGATCAGGGCCCATCCTAATGACTTCATCTTAACTTTATCACCTGCAAAGACCCTGTTTTCAAATAAGGTCATATTCACAGATACTAGAGGTTAGAACTTCGACATGTTTGCTATGGAGGCCGGGGGTTCATAATTCAGCCTGTGACAAATATGATGTGGCAAGGAAAATGGCTTCAACCAGGCTAAATGTAATGGCTTCTCAGGCTCACAGGCTACGTGATAAGGCACACGATTAATCAGGCCAATGCCAGGTGCAGACACCAGCCATCATTTCAATGGAATTCAAGAACCCGCCGCTCAGGGTTGCACTGACCCTGAGAAGAAACCCCCCTGTCTCTAGCTGCTGGCCTTGGCTTCTGTACAAACTGCCTGCTTGCTTGAAAATCTGCTTGCAAAGATCCCCAGTCCCTCCCCCCCGGAAAATCCCCAGCCCCCCCAAAAAGTGTTGTTTAGCATAAAAGCCCAGCTCTCCCTCAATTCGGGACCACGGGTTGGAGAGACGTGAGTCCGTGGTCGCCGGCAATAAAAACCCTGCAATTTGTCATACTTTTGTCTTGGTGCTGGTCTTCTTTTCTCGCTAAAAATACAACACAAGTACCAACTTGACTATCGATACTGTGAGAGACTGAAGTGCATCAGGGAGGTTCTCGGATCAGAACCTGATCCTGAAGGCTGGGAGTGGTGGCTGACACCTGTAATCCCAGCACTCTGGGAGGCCAAGGCAAATGGATCACCTGAGTTCAAGACCAGCCTGGCCAACATGGTGAAACCCCATCTCTACTAAAAGAATGAAAAAAAAAAAAATAGCCACATGTGGTGGTGCATGCCCGTAATCCCAACTACTCGGGAGGTGGAGGGAGGAGAATCAGTTGAACCCGGGAGGCAGAGGTTGCAATGAGCCGAGATAGCGCCATTGCACTCCATCCTGGATGACAGAGTGAGACTCTGTTTCAAAAAAGGAACCTGATCCTGGAGGCTCATCTACTCAACCATTCAAAAACTGCCAGGAGGGAGGCTGTGCATGTGCTCCCCCTGCTGGAAAAGTCAATGATGTAGTGAAACCGCTCTCATGTAGCTGCATTTGTACCTGCATCCCTAGCTACAATTACCCAGTAGTTTTCCTTCCTTGTTTTGCCCTTGAAATCAAGGTTACATTATTGGCATACCATGAACCAAGGAGGGTGGGGAGGGATTGTCCCTAATTCACTATTCTCTGGGGTTATATATATAAGATGAGGATTATCTGTTCTGTTGCTTGAAGATTAAGTAGAACTTGCTTAGAAAACCACCTCAGCCTTAGGATGTTTACTTTTGTTTGTAGGCAAACTCTTTTTTTGACATGTTACACTTGTACATATTTATGGGGTACATGTGAAATTTGTTACATGGATATAATGTGTAATGATCAAGTCAGGGTATTTGGGGAGTTCATCACTCAAGTCTTTATCATGTCTACGTATGGGGTATGTTTCATGTCCACTCTTCTAGCTATTTAGAAAAATATAATACATTGGCCAAGTGTGCAGTGGTTCATGCCTGTAATCCCAGCACTTTGGGAGCCCAAGGCGGGTGGATCACAAGATCAAGAGATTGAGACCATCCTGGTCCACATGGTGAAACCTTGTCTTTGCTAAAAATACAAAAAAATTAGCTGGGCATGGTGGCGTGTGCCTGCAGTCCCAGCTGCTCAGGAGGCTGAGGCAAGAGAACCACTTGAAACTGGGAGGTGGAGGTTGCAGTGAGTTGAGATCACACCACTACACTCCAGCCTGGTGACAGCAAGACTCTGTCTCAAAAAAAAAAAAGAAAGAAAGAAAGAGAAAAGAAAAATATAATACATTATTGTTTACTATAGACACCCTACTTTGCTATTGAACATTAGAACGTCTTCCATCTATCTAACTGCATGTTTGTACCTATTAACCAGCCCCTCTTTATCCACCCTTCCCTCCACGCCCCACTATTTACCACCCTTCCCAGTCTCTGGTCCTTCAGACAGAACCTCTGTACCTCCATGTGATCAATTTTTCTAGCTCCAGACTGTTTTTTTTTTGAGATGGACTCTCGCTGCGTCACCCGGGCTGAAGTGTAGTGGCGTAATCTCAGCTCACCGCAGCCTCCGCCTCCCAGGTTCAAGCGATTCTGGGATTACAGGCTCACGGCACCATGCCCGGCTAATTTTTGTATCTTTTGTAGAGATGGGGTTTCACCATGTTGGTCAGGCTGATCTCGAACTCTGGACCTCAGGTGATCTGCCTGCCTCAGCCTCCCAAAGTGCTGGGATTATAGGCGTGAGACACCACTCCCGACCCAGCTCCAGACTTTTAAAAACTGCTGTTTCAATTTCTTAAATGGTCTAAGGTCTCTTTGGAGGTTGTGTTTCTTTTTTGATCTAATTTTTTTACATTATGTTTTTCTAGAAAATGGACATTTCACTTATGTTCTCATAATTATGCACACACTTTTTCTTGATATTCTATTATAATTTAAAAATACCAATTATATGTTGGTTATATCCTCTTTTGCATTTAACTTTTTGGTGTGACTCTACTTGTCTTTCTCACCAGTAGTTTATCTATTTTGTCAACCTTTTCAAAGAACCAGTATCTGATTTTTGTTAGTCCTCTTTTCTACTCATTTTTTAAACTTCTTAATTTTAGTCTTCATTTTTATTATTTGGTTCCTTCTCGTTTTTTTTTTTTTTTCTGGTTTACTATGTTGTTCCTTTCTAACTTTTTAAGATTAATACTTGGAATGTTCATTTTGAAACATTTGTCTTTTTTTAATGTGTGCATTCAAGGCTACTTTCTTTCCCAAATAATTGCACACTCAAGTTTAATTTGTACCATCACTGTTCTTTTAAAAAATATATATTACTTGGGCCAGTTGTGGTGACTCACACCTCTAATCCCAGCACTTTGAGACACACATGGATCACTTGAGATCAGGAGTTCGAGACAAGCCTGGCCAACGTGGCGAACCCCCATCTCTACTGAAAATACAAAACTTAGCTAGGTATGATGGCAGGTGCTTGTAATCCCAGCTACTCGGGAGGCTGAGGCAGGAGAATCACTTGAACCCAGGAGGCAAAGGTTGCAGTGAGCCAAGATCGCATCACTGCACTCGAGCCTGGGCCACAAGAGCAAAATTCCATCTCAAAATAAATCAATAATTTTAAAAAATATATAGGCTGATGTGGGTGGATCACGAGATCAGGAGATCAAGACCATCTGACTTACATGATGAAATCTTATCTATACTAAAAATACAATTAGCCCTGCATGGTGGCATGCATCTGTAATCCTAGCTACTTGGGAGGCTGAGGCAGGAGACTCGCTTGAACCTGGGAGGCGGAGGTTGCAGTGAGCCAAGATCACGCCACTGCACTTCAGCCGGGGTGACACAGCAAGATTCCATCTAAAAAAAAAAAAAAAAAAAAAAAAAAAATCATTATAATTTAAGCTTACACAGGTATATTATTTTATTTTTTATTTTTAATTGAATGGAGATTTTGATGACCTTTTTGTTAATTTCTAATTTTATTGAACTTAGATCATGTAGCCTGCATGACACTTATTCTTTGGTTTTTGTTGAAATATGTTTTGTAGTTGGTAGTCATCCAATTTTTGTAAAAGTGCTATGAGAATTTGAAAAGCATGTATATTTTCTTTTTCTTTTTCTTTTTTTTTTGAGGTGTAGTTTCATTCTGTTGCCCAGGCTGGAGTGCAGTGGTGCGATCTAGGCTCACTGAAACCTCCACCTCCCAGGTTCCAGTGATTCTCCTGCCTCGGCCTCCTAAGTAGCTGGGATTACAGGCATATGCCGCCATGCCTGGCCTTTATTTTTATAGAGATGGGGTTTCACCATATTGGCCAGACTGGTCTCGAACTCCTGACCTCAGATGATCCACTGGCCTCAGCCTCCCAAAGTGCTACGTTTAGAGCCGTGAGCCACTGTACCTGGCTGAAAAGCATTTTCTCAATGTGTGCAGAATTCCATTTATATCCATTCAACCAAGTTTTTAACTTGTGTGGTATCAACCTTTTATAACTTATTTCTTTTAGACTGCTTCATTTATTACTGAGGGAATTGTAGGAATTTATCTATTTCTTGTAATTCTGTCAGATTTTGGATAGTTATTTTAAGGCTATATTGTGTGAGGTGTAGATTTAGAGTTGGCAAGCTTCCTAGTGAATGGTTCATTTTATTATTATGTAATGATCCTCTTTGTAACTAATAACACTTTTTTTCCTTAGAGTCTATTTCTCTGGAATTACTACAGTTATACCAGGTTTTTTTTGGATTGAGATTTTTCTGGTATGATTTTTCTATTTATTTATTTACGGTGTCTCCATGCTATTTTGTGTTAGGTGTTATAAATGTGTAACAGCATTTTTTTTTAGACAGTCTCACTCTGTCACCAAGGCTATTGTGCAGTGGCGCAATCTTGGCTCATTGCAACCTCTACCTCTTAGATTCCAGTGATTCTCATGCCTCAACCCCTGAGTAGCTGGGATTACAGGTGCCCACCGCCACTCCCAGCTTATTTTTGCATATTTAGTAGAGACAGAATTTCGCCATGTTATCCGGGCTGGTCTTGAACTTCTGACCTCAAGTGATCCCTTGCTTCAGCCTCCTAAAGTGCTGGGATTACAGGCGTGAACCACTGAGCCTGGCCCATTTAATTGGGTTTTTAAAATTCAACCTGACAATCTCTGGTTTTTAAATACTCTATTAATTCATTTATATTCAATGTATTTTAATACATTATATATTTAGATTTAATTTTAGCCTCTTATTTTATGCTTTTAATATGCCTTTTTCATTTCTTCTTCTTCCTCCTTTTTCTGTTTCTTCTTTCCTGACTTCTTTTTGGTGAATTTGGTTTTCTACATTTCCTTTTATTCTTCAACTGTTTTAGAAATCTTACTTTATAGCATTCCAATTAGTTTCATTTTGTTCTTGGATTTGCAATAAGCCATGATAAGTTCTGGCCAAGCTTGTCTTACCTAATCAGTCTTCGGCTATGCAACCCAGGAGATAACTAGTTGCGTACAATCACAGCCTAGACGTTGTTCATAACTTGTGTACCCAGAAACAGAAGTTCAATGATACAGCTACCTAACCGCAGCTTTTGCAAACATAAAAGGTAATTATGTTGTAGTGTTAGAAACAGGTGTACAAGAGGCATGGTAAACATTGCCTTACCCTAAAAAGGTGGAAAACTTCTGCCCACTCAGGCATGTCTGTGAGGCTTTGGGGGGACTAGAAAACCATGCTCACTGCACATCTGCCTGTCTGATGTTCTCTGCAATGCTTAGAGCCTATCACAGTAAAATGCAACAGTACACAATTTATTTGTCAAAGTGCTCATTTTCATTAAGACCCAGAATCAGCCCTTGGTGGAACTACTTTGCCCAGATATTTAACAAAATCCAAATTCATTGAGTAGTGGTTTGTAGGTCTCCTTGAAGAGGTTTTTCACATCCCTTGTTAGTTGTATTCCTAGGTATTTTATTCTCTTTGTAGCAATTGTGAATGGGAGTTCGTTCTTGATTTGGCTCTCTGTTTGTCGGTTATTGTTGTATAGGAATGCTTGTGATTTTTGCACATTGATTTAGTATCCTAAGACTGCTGAAGTTGCTTATCATCTTAAGGAGATTTTGAGCTGAGATGATGGGGTCTTCTAAATACACAATCATATTGTCTGCAAATAGAGAAAATTTGACTTCCTCTTTTCCTAATTGAATACCTTTATTTCTTTTTCTTGCCTGATTGCTCTGGCCAGAACTTCCAGTACTGTGTTGAATAAGAGTGGTGACAGAGGGCACCCTTGTCTTGTGCCAGTTTTCAAAGGGAATGCTTCCAGTTTTTGCCCATTCAGTATGATATTGGTTGTGGGTTTGTCATAAATAGCTTTTATTATTTTGAGATACGTTCCATCAATAGCTAGTTTATTGAGAGTTTTTAGCATAAAGCGCTGTTGAATTTTGTCGAAGGCCTTCTCTGCATCTATTGAGATAATCATGTGGTTTTTGTCTTTGGTTCTGTTTATGTGATGGATTACGTTTATAGACTTATATATGTTGAACCAGTCTTGCACCCCCAGGATGAAGCTGACATGATCATGACACAAACCACTGCTCAAGGAAATAAGAGAGGACACAAACAGATGGAAAAACATTCCGTGCTCATGGTTAGGAAGAGTCAATATCACGAAAATGGCCATACTGCCCAAATAACTCATAGATTCAGCACTATCCCCATCAAGCTACTGTTGACTTTCTTCACAGAACTGGAAAAAACCACCTTAAACTTCACATGGAACCAAAAAAGAGCCTGCATAGCCAAGACAATCCTAAGGAAAAAAAAAAAAAAGCTGGAGGCATCACACTACATGACTTCAAACTATACTACAAGGCTACAGTAATCAAAACAGCACGCTATTGGTACCAAAACAGAGATATAGACCAATGGAGCAGAACAGAGTCCTCAGAAGTAACACCACACATCTACAACCATCTTATCTTTGACAACCCTGACAAAAACAAGCAATGGGGAAAGGATTTCCTGTTTAATAAATGGTGTTGGGAAAACTGGCTAGCCATATGCAGCAAGCTGAAACTGGACCCATTCCTTACACCTTATACAAAAATTAACTCAAGATGGATTAAAGATTTAAACATAAGACCTGTCACCATAAAAACCCTAGAAGAAAACGTAGGCAATACCATTCAGGACACAGGCACAGGCAAGGACTTCATGACTAAAACACCAAAAGAAATGGCAACAAAAGCCAAAATAGACAAATGGGATCCAATTAAACTTAAGAGTGTCTGCACAGCAAAAGAAACTAACATTAGAGTGAACCAGTAACCAACAGAATGTGAAAAATTTTTTGCAATCTACCCATCTGACAAAGGGCTAATATTCCAGAACCTACAAAGAACTTAAACAAATTTACAAGAAAAAAAAAAAAAAAAAACAACCCCATCAAAAAGTGGGCAAAGGATATGAACAGACACTTTTCAAAAGAAGACATTTATGCAGCCAAAAAACATACGAAAAAATGCTTGTCATTGCTGGTCATTAGAGAAATGCAAATCAAAACCACACTGAGATACCATCTCACACCAGTTAGAATGGCAATCATTAAAAAATCTGGAGACCACAGGTACTGGAGAGGATGTGGAGAAATAGGAACACTTTTACACTGTTGGTGGGAGTGTAAATTAGTTCAACCATTATGGAAGACAGTGTGGTGATTTCTCAAGGACCTAGAACTAGAAATACCATTTGACCCAGCAATCCTATTACTGGGCATATACCCAAAGGATTATAAATCATTCTATTATAAAGGCACATGCACACCTATGTTCATTGTGGCACTGTTTTCAATAGCAAAGACTTGGAACCAATCCAAATGCCCATCAGTGATAGACTGGATAAAGAAAATGTGGCACATATACACCATGGAATACTATGCAGCCATAAAAAAGGATGAGTTCATGTCCTTTGCAGGGACATGGATGAAGCTGGAAACCATCATTCACGGCAAACTGACCCAAGAACAGAAAACCAAACCCTGAATGTTCTCACTCATAAGTGGTTGTTGAACAATGAGAACACATGGACACAGGGAGGGGAATATCACACACTGGGGCCTATTGGGGGCTGGGAGAGCTAGGGGAGGGATAGCAGGTGGTAGGGGGATTGGGGAGGGATAACACTGGGAGAAATACCTAATGTAGATGACTGGGGGATGGATGCAACAAACCACCATGGCATATGTATACCTATGTAACAGTCCTGCACAATCTGCACATGTACTCCAGAACTTAAAGTATAAAAAATATATAAATTCATTAGTACCTTGGACCTCACACATGACAATAGGAGAACCTGAACTACCTATATTCACAAACACTCTCTCATCTCTCATGTAACTAGTTTTACTGTAACTATTTTTTGTTAACTCCCCCAAATAATCATCACTATTTGTGTTTTACTTACTTTTTAACATTTTATTTCCTTGTTCACTTTATATTTCAAATTCCTGGGGGTATGAATCTTTGTTGTATCTGCTCTCACCCATAGTTAACAATATGTTTTATAACTTTCTGTGTATGCCAATAAACTTGTTCTATTCTGTGGGAATCCTATCAGCCTGGATTGTAGGATAGTGCCTCCAAGGAAGTTTTGTATTTTTCTCTGCTCTAACTTGAAATCAATTTTTATTTAACTGCTAGATAGGAGGTTTATGTACCACACACACAGTAAGCAAAGAAATACAGATATCAGTAGACACAAGATTTTAATGTGTGATAAAGCCTTACAAATTAGATGTTGAGGAAAAGAATTATTTTGTTAAAGTAGTACTGGTAACACAAAGAGTGAAATTATGTATGAAAATTAAAACAAAACTAGGAGGTCAGGGGGGAATCCTAGGATGGAATCCAGAATGTGACAAAACAATCTAACTATATTACAAATGCATGAAACAGCCTTACAAATGTTTCAGGTGCTGACCTCAAATTTTGGAAATGAGCAAAGTCTGCAAAACTAAAGGTAAAAGAAACCACATAGGCACTATACTTCTAGCTGAGAAAGTTGTTTCCCGCAGAGTTTAACGATTCAGCTACTATTCTACATGTATACTGTATTTGAACAATGAATTAAATACACGGCAGGTGGTAGGAGCCAGATTTCTCACTGTTGAAGTTGGAAGTTACAGATAAGCAAGGGGAGAGTCTAGTGTGATCTTAGCAGTAAAGGAATAAAGTTGGAGGCATCAATATGAATTCATATTTAGCTTAATATAGCTACAGATGGTTACATATAGAAATATGTATAGGTGTGTATGTGTATACAGGTTAGTATACACACATATATTTCCTTGCATTGTCTGCTAAGAGGGCTAGAAACAATAAAACTGGAGTAACAAGCACACTTAGCACCCACATCTTGGTTTCTAATATCATTTTCCAATAAAAGTAACCAGAGCACCTTGGTGAAATGGCTGATTCTAAGATTGAAACAGAAAATTTACAAGTTGGACCTGGAACATCTTGTAGTGCCAGAAAGCATGAAATCAGGCAGCCCTTGCACGCCTCCCAACATGCACAATGAGGGTAGTCAAAATGACCCAGGAGTCAAAGGAAAGAGCCTCCAATGGCCAAAGCTGGAACAATCTGTTCAACAACAACAACTAAAAGAAATAACAACGGATTATAACACAAAATATACAATAAATATGAATCCATACTGATGCAAGATTTTTCTAGGCCCCTTCACTGGACTTGCGGCGGGGGCACTGCCTCTACTTGGCCCACCGCGCTCAGCCCCTTGCGGCAGGGAGCATGTGAGCAGGCGAGTGCGGAATCCAGATGACTGCTCTGGGTGTCAACACAGGAGCAAGCTCCGTGTGGGGCCTGTGATCAGGCCAGGTGTGTTGCCTTGAAGGGAACGTGGTAATGCCCAGGTGAGGGTGTCCACTCACGACCCTGAAGCCCCAGAGGGGGTGTCACGGTGCTCTTTTAGTTCCACCATCTGCAGTCTGATGGACAGCACTGTGTTAGCAGCTCAGTTTGCCCCTTGCCTCATTGTGTAGGGTGACTGCCTTTTGCCAGTGAGGGCAAAGGGCCAATGTGACAACATTTTTAGGGTACTCGTACTCATTGGGTCCCAAGCTCTTGTCCAGCATCCAAGAAGAGTGAGGCCACATAGACAACTGAAGGATAGTGAAGACAGAATTTTATTGAGTGATGAAAATGGCTGTCAGCAGACAGGGGAGCTACAGAAGGGCCAGGGAGGGCAGGTCATCTTCACCAAAGTCAGGCCGCCTCCTCCTCCACTGACTGAGTCTGGGGTCTTTATAGGCACAGGATGGGGAGTGCATGCTGATTGGCTTGTGAGTATGCAAAAAAGGTTAAAGTGAAGATACCATTCAAAGGTGGGCATGACAGTGTAGAAAACAAATTAGGAAAGTGTGGGTATATGTAAAATAGGTGAAGGGTGGGGATCAGAGGAAAGGGAGGACAAGTTCTCAACCAAGTCTGGGGATTTAACTTGTAGTTTGGCTTTCAGGCTTTAAACTCTCTTTGGCTTGGAGGTGGGATTTCACTGGGAACCTGTTGCTGTCTGCCTAGTCATTTGGCTGCCTCCTGTCACTATCACTACTACATAAATAAATGAAATAAATAAATTGGGGGGAGAAAAGACAAAATTCTAGGCAGAACAATTCCAAATAATTTATGTAGAAGCTGCACCTCTGTAGGGAGCATAACTCCCCAGCCCTTAAGTGTGGGCTGCATAAAGTGACTTCCTCCCAGAGAATATAGTACGGAAAGGGAAACAAAAGCAACTTCAGAGAAACCTGACAAACACCACTTCAGCCAGCTGATCAGTCATAATCAACAGGGATAAGTCATGCTGATAATATGTGTCCTTGAGACGATGTGATGAAATAACACTTGACCTCTACAGTTTTCCTCCCCCAAACCCAAAACCCCAGTTGAGACATGCATCAGACAAATCCCAGTAGAAGGACATTATACAAAATACCTGACCACTTCTCAAACCTGCCAAGATCATCAAAAACAAATAAATTCTGAGAAATGATCATAGCCAAATGGAGCTAAGAAGATAATGCCTAAATGTAACACAGTCTTCTGGATGGGACCCTGGGACAGAAAAAGAACATTACATAAAATGTGAGTAACTACATCTGTTAATATGTCAGGATTGGTTCGTTAGTTGTATGAATACTAATGTAAGATGGTGGAATTAGGAGAAACGGTATGGAGTTCATGGGAACTCTATGTAGTCTTTCCAATTTTTCTGTAAATCTAGATTTATTCTAAAAATATAGGCTTTTTTTAAAAAAGGTAATGTTGCAATAAACTTCCTTTTATGAAAAAATGCTAATGGAAAATCTCAAATTCTAGAAAATAATTAGAACGTTTTTTCAACCTGCAATATTATTATTCTGAAATAGAGACTATTAACTTTTTTAAATATGTGGTGCTAGAAAATTAAATAACAATTTTTAAAAATCGTAACAACTCCCACATCATTCCATTTAGCAAACAAATTTAAAATTCAGTATAACACACACAAAAAAGAAAAATAAGTGATAAAAATATTTGCAATGATTATGACAGAGAGAAAATAACATTAACTCCTAAGAAGTATATAATTTTTTTACAAGAAAAACACCAAAATCCAAGAAAACAGCTAGTTAGAAGCATTAAAAAAATTTACAAAGAAAGAAATACAATAGCTAATACATACTTAGCAAATCATTTTACTTGGTTCCTGGAATAATTGATAATTGGTGAAACTGGGTAATGAGCACATGGGATTCTTTATACAATTCTCCCTCCTTTTGTATATGCTAGAAATTTTTCCATATTAGAAAGATAAAAGTTTCACCTTACTAAAGATGATTGCACATTTTAAGCATGTATGTCTATAAAATTAAATGTTTTGTTTGTCTAATAAAACCCAACTGTGGATATGTTACAGTGAAATATTCTCATTGTTACTCAGATTGTGGAAATGTAACTTTGTAAAGCTTTTCATGGAAAGCAAGTTTGTTTTACACACACACACACACACACACACACAGACACAGTCCTTGAATAAGATGGCAGACTGAGTGCACATTTACCATCCTTTTACCATATAGTCCACTGAATTCTTTACAAAGGTACATGAAAAAGAAAATATGGATGAGTGCCATTGGCTGACCACAAATTTTTAAAACTTCTTGGAAAAGAGAGAACAGATAAAACCAAATTGACACAGTTGATTGAGAAATATCAGATCTGTTTTGGAGTCGATGATTTCCCTAACCAACCTTTTTACCCCCTCATTTTATTTTTACCAAGCTTTATACACTAATAAACCTCCTACATTTAAAATAGCTTCTCAGCATCTGCTTCCAAGAGGGGACAATGGCACAGATGTACATCTGATCACGAAATTTCTGATCTCAAATTATTTCTTTTAAATCCAAAAACATACTGGAAAAGAGAAGACTCATAGTGGCATCAGACTTCTCAGCTGCTAGACAGGTTGTTGAAAATAATATTTCTGCAAACTTTCAAGGATAACAGATGTTGTGGCTATGCCATAGTTCTATACTCATACTGTATTTCTTAAAGGGAAAAATGATACACATACATGGAATCAAAAAGCTATCCTGCCACATCAACTTTTGGGGAAAAAAAATCCTAAGTATTTTCTCCAGAAAAATTGAAAATAAATAATCATATAAGACATATTAATTCATTTTTTTTGTTTGTTTGCAAGTAACAGGAATCTATGTGAACTAGCTAGGCAAAAAGATGAGTTTTTATAAGGAAACAAAGCAGTGTGGCCCAGCAAGGTGGCTCATGCCTATAATCCCAGCACTTTGGGAAGCTGAGGCAGGCGGATCACTTGAGATCAGGAGTTCAAGACCAGCCTGGCCAACATGGCGAAACCCTGTCTCTACTAAAAATACAAAAATTAGATAGGCATGGTGGTGTGTGCCTGTAATCCCAGCTACTCGGGAGGCTGAGGCAAGAGAATCACTTGAACCCAGGAGGCGGAGGTTGCAGTTAGCTGAGATTGTGCTACTGCACTCCAGCCTGGGCATCAGAGCAATACTCTATCTAAAAAAAAAAAAAAAGCTGCTTTACAAAATCTGTCTCAGATTGGGTCCCCTAGAAACCAAACAAAAGTTCATATGCTACTATTTTATTAGAACATGCAAGCCTAGGAAGAAGAGGGGACAAAGAGCCAAGAAGGGAAGGAAGGAGAGCAACAATACGAGTGTGTTACCAGGCATGTCATCCTTTGGTATCCAAAGAGATAGACTACCAGATCTGACAGGAGCCTCTGTTTTCCAGGGAGCTTTATAAATGATTGAGTATCAGGACAGTCTATCCAACAGCTCCTAACTCCACTGGACAGTGGATGGCCCCACAAGGAGTTGACTTCTTTGTACTTTTAAGTTGCACCATCATAAATGGGCACCACCCAGATTCTGAAATTTCTCAATGCTTTAGAATCAAAGGGGAAGCCCCAGAAAGGAGGCGACGGGGAAGGGGAGAGGCAAGTGGTGTTAGCAGCAGGGTCCTGTCTGATTGTGCATATGAGAAAAAGCCACCTACAGCTACTTACTTGGTTGCAACAACAATTAGCCAAAGATTCTTGAGACAGGCAGAGTTGAAAGGATCTGAAGTGCATTTATGTATGTATGTAGTTAGTTTTCCTTTTTGTTTTTGAGACAGTCTCTCTCTGTCACCCAGGCTGGAGTGCAGTGGCACAGTCTCGGCTCACTGCAACCTCCGCCTCCCGAGTTCAACTGATTCTCCTGCCTCAGCCTCCCAAGTAGCTAAGGTTACAGGCGCCCGCCACCATGCCCGGGTGATTTTTTTTGTATTTTTAGTAGAGACGGGGTTTCACCATGTTGGTCAGGCTGGTCTCAAACTCCTGACCTCAGTTGATCCATGCGCCTCGGCCTCCCAAAGTGCCAGGATTATAGGTGTGAGCCACTGCACCCAGTCTGAAGTTCATTTTAGAGGTATCTGAATCAGAGTTCAGGATGGAGTCAGGCCTCTGTAATAGAGCAAATCCAGTGACTGAGATCCAGAAAGAACACAGCTGCCCCTGCTTCTCATTTCTCCTTTCGCGCCTCTCTCAATGTCAGGTGTCCTCAATCAAGGTCACCTTGATTATGACTATAGATGTAATCCCTCAGACATGAAGAGTGATTTAAAATAAGCAAAATAAGAGACAGCTTTGTACAAATCAAACACGATAAGGAGCATGCTCGACTCAACTCTCTGAATCTGTTTCAAATAAAAAGAAACAAATAACTGGAGGGAACACATGGTATGAGTTGATGGAAGCCCAGCTATTATGGAGATGTCAATATTTTCTAATTAATTTATGGATTTATCATGATCCCAATCACCATTACAATGGAATTTGGAAGAGGATCCAAAAAGGTTTTATTTTTAGCTGGAGAAGTGAGATGAAACTTTTAAAATGAAAATCAAGGGTAATATGAAGAAATTAGACATTCCAGCTGTTAAAGTCAGTCTTCACTTAAGGACTTGAATAGGTTCTTGGAAACTGTGACTTCGAGTGAAACAATGTATAACAAAACCAATTTTGGCTGGGTGCGGTGGCTCATGCCTATAATCCCAACACTTTGGGAGGCTGAAGTGGGCAGATCACTTGAGGTCAGGAGTTCAAGATCAGCCTAGCCAACATGGCGAAACCCCGTTTCTACTAAAAATACAAAAATTACTCAGATGTGGTGGAGTACGCCTGTAATCCTAGCTACTCCGGAGGCTGAGACAGAAGAATCACTTAAACCTGGGAGGTGAAGGCAGAGGTTGCAGTGAGCGGAAATCATGCCATTGCACTCCAGTCTGGGCAACAGAGACTGTCTCAAACAATTTTTTTTCTCATCAACTTTATTACTAGCGACATTGAAGGAAATGATATTATACAAGGATCTGTTCCACATTATCGGGCTTAAAATTAGTTTCCAAGAAGACCCCATCCATGACATTGAGGACTTATTATAGATCCCATTATATTTAGGCTGGCATAAGAATAAACAGATCATGAGAGAGCAATGTACAAAACAGACAAGGATAGCCAGATAGCACACAATGTCTCTGTGCTATTAAAATTAAAATTATATTCAAGTTATTAAGCCAATACTGAATCTGATAATACCTCAACTTGGGACTGTCATAGTTTCTTTTAGCTTGTGCATTTATTGCTCTCAGTCTCTGCCATTTTGTAATTTCCCCTTCTTATGAACTCAAGATGACATGAAAGTTTTTATTTTTATTTCCACAGTGCCATAAAAAGACAGAGGCAGTGGCCACCCTTCCCAATTGCTTCTACTCAATGATGTTGGCTTGTCAGGCCATGAAAACTGCCATGTGCTTAAACGATAACTGGTGCAAATCCACGTAGAGATGTACGAGTTAGATGTGTTTGGTACCACTAGGGCCTACTGACCTTTCTCAATTGGAGTTCCGTGAGAAAATTAAGAGAAAATGATTCTGATTATGTCTCAATTGCACCCTTCCACCCAGATGATACATTGCTACTGCCATTACAGACACATAAGAAAGAAGTTAATGCAGCTGGGTGCGGTGGCTCATGTCTGTAATCCCAGCATTTTGGGACACCAAGGCAGGTGGATCACCTGAGGTCAGGAGTTCAAGACCAGCCTGGCCAACATGGTGAAACTCCGTCTCTACTAAAAATACAGAAATTAGCCAGGTGTGGTGGTGGGTGCCTGTAATCCCAGCTACTTGGGAGCCTGAGGCAGGAGAATCACTTGAACCCGGAGGTGGAGGTTGCAGTGAGCCAAGACTGTGCCACGCACTTCAGCCTGGTGACAGAGCAAGACTGTCTCAAAACAAAAAAAGAAAGAAAGAGGTGAATTCATTGTGTACATCGAATGCTTCCAAGCTTAATCCTCTCATGAAATCTTACTTGAGAAGAGGTAACATAGATTACACTTGAACAGAGCAACATGGGCCACTTTCTTTGAGCAATTTGATGTTTCAACCTGTTACCAGACCCCACCACTTACCCAAAGCGAGCCATTAGCTTGAGGCTTTCCTCAGTATTGTCCCTTCCATGGTTGCCAGAAGGAAGTTATTGGAAAGGGGTCCCAATTCAGACCCCAACAGAGCCTTCTTGGATCTCACCCAAGAAGGAATTCAGGGTGAGTCCACACAGTAAAGTGAAAACAAGTTTATTAAGAAAGTAAAGGAATAAAAGAATGGCTACTCCATAGATAGAGCAACTCCAAGAGCTGATGGCTGCCCATTTTTATGGTTATTTTTTGATGCTATGCTAAACAAGAAGTGGATTATTCATGCCTCCCTTTTTAGACCATACAGGATAACTTCCTGACATTGCCATGGCATTTGTAAGCTGTCATGATACTGGTGGGAGTGTAGCAGTGAGGATGACCAGAGGTCACACTTGTCGTCATCTTGGTCTTGGTGGGTTTTGGCTGGCTTCTTTACAGCAAGCTGTTTTGTCAGCAAGGTCTTTGTGACCTATCTCTTGTGCCACTAGGGCCTACTGACCTTTCTCAATTGGAGTTCCGTGAGAAAATTAAGAGAAAATGATTCTGATTATATCTCTTGTGCCAACCTTCTGTCTCAACCTGTAACTTAGAATGCCCAGTAGGTCTCAGCCTTATTTTACCCAGCCCCTATTCAAGATGGAGTTGCTTTGGTTCCAACATCTCTGACAAATCCACTAAGTACTAGACAGGCAAAATTATAAGACAAATAACCTATTTTAGCATCCGAGTTATGGCCTCAGGAAAAAAACTCTAATCTCCATCAGATTCTTATTAGTTTGCTGGGGTTGCTGTAACAAAGTACCACAAACAGAGTGTCTGAAACAAATGCATTATGTCACAGTTCTGGAGACTAGAAAGTCTGAAATCAAAGTTTTGGCAGGGTTTCTTCCTTCTAGGGCTGTGAAGTGAAGAGCTATTCCAGGCCTCTCTCTCTCTGCCTTATAGATGGCCATCTTCATTTTCCCGTGGCATTCTCCCTGTATGGCTGGCTGTGTCCAAATTTCACCTCTGTATGTGGAGTTGGATTAGAGCTCACCTCAATGACCTCATTTTAACTTGACCACCTCTATAAAAACCTTGTTTCCAAATAAGATCACATTCTGTGGGAGTGAGGGTGGGGCTTCAAGAGAGGAATTTGTGCATGGAGTTTTGCTACTTAACCCATAACATAGGTTGTATAGGCAACTGTTAGTTTTGAACTGAAATCCTCTTTTCAGTAATCTTTTCCAGTAATCACCACTACTTCCAGGAATAGACATACAGTCCAGACTTAAACAATCAGAGAAGCCTGTTGCGCTGGCATTATGATTGGTTTAGGGATGGCCACATGACTCAAATCAAGCAATCAAAACCCTCACTGGGACTTTCACTGTTAAGAAAAGATTGCAGGGGCTGAGGACCACCATGTAAGCCTAACTGCAGGTGGCCATCTTGGGTGGCACATGGACAGACACTGCTCGAAAATAAAGTCAACTGTACTGGATGCATGGCTTGCTACCCAAATCGCTCCCTCTGGATTGAGGCACTGATTTTCTCAACTGCTTGGAATATTGGCAGCTGATGGCTCTCAGCTGAGTTGTTCTCCATGAATTGCCCTCAGCAAGAAAAGGCACCTTGCCCATGGACTGATGGCTGTGGGGCTGAGAGCTTATAAAGGCCCAGTCCCCTTCCCTCAAGACCAGGCAACCCTAGATAGGGTTATTCGGTACCAGGGCTCATCACAGAATCAGCTGCCTCCCACTTCCCAGCCTTGCTTCCTTTACCCCTCTTAGCCATGTTTCTATTGAGAGCACTCCCCAGCAAACTCACTTCATTCGACAAATGTTCATCTCAAACCTATGACACCAGCACAGAGGAAAGTGACATTATGGGATCCTGATTACTTCTCTGAGGCTATGGATTCAACCTTGGCACCTCTTGGCTATATGAGCCAATACATTTCTTTCTATTTTTTATTTTATTTATTTATTTTGAGGCACGACTTTTTTTTTTTTGAAACGGAGTCTTGCTCTATCGCTAGGCTGGAGTGCAGTGGCACAATCTTGGCTCACTGCAACCTCCGCCTCCTGAGTTTGAGGGATTCCCCCGCCTCAGCCTCTTGAGTAGCTGGGACTACAGGCATGTGCCACCATGCCTGGACAATGTTTTGTATTTTTAGTAGAGACAGAGTTTCACCCTGTTGGTCAGGATGATCTCAATCTCCTGACCTCATGATCCACCGTGAGGCAAGATCTTGTTCTGTCACAAAGGCTAGAGTGCAGTGACACTGTCTGGGCTCACTGCAACCTCTGCCTCCAGGCTTAAATCATCCTCCCACCTCAGGCTCCTGAGTAACTGGGACTACTGGCATGTACCACCATGCCCAGCTAATTTTTGTGTTTTTTGTAGAGATAGGGTTTCTCCATGTTGCCCAGGCTAGTCTTGAACTCCTGTGTTCAAGAGATCCACCCACCATCCTCCTCTCAAAGTGCTGGGATTATAAGCATGAGCCACTGTGCCCAGCTAGGCTACATTTGAATGACAGAAAAAGAAAATAAGCAAATAAGAAAATAAACAGTACAATTTGAAGTAAAGGCTCCCCATCGAAAGATAGCCCTAGGGGAGTGGGCTGGGTTGGATGGCATTATATTTAAGCAGAAAGGGCCATTCCCAGGTTCCATACTTATGCCACAAAGTCTCCTTGGAAGGCTATTGTGGCTCATTTAAAATCATCCACAGAGCCTGGGAGGGGCCTTGCAATCACCATGCTGCCCTCTGGTGCTACCATTGACCAACACCTAGCCAGGTAACTCCAGAGATGACTATCTTAACGTCCCTGAAACTTTATCTCCATGGACTTCACCTCAGTCCTGCCCTTCTCAGATCATCCCAAATGCCTTATGTGGATTTTTTCACTTAGCATTCCAAAATCCCTGTGCGTGGACATTGCTATCTTCTTTAATAGGTAAGAAATATGAGTCACAGAGAGAATAAGTAACTCCTCCCAGGTCAGAAAGCTATTGAGTGGTTCTGAGCCCGGGCAGTCTAACTCCGGAGACCTGTGCAGTCTCCTTGGAAGCCTGCACGACTTAGCAATACTTGGCTCATGGTCACACCTGTCAGGTTGCCTATCAGACTTTGAGTCTGTGGTTTTGCAATGTCAAAATCAAGAGAAAAGAAACTAACATGTATTGGCCACCTACCTCATTCCAAATGATTTTTTTGTATAAGTTCATTTAATCTTAAAATTGTTTAAACCTGCAAGGTTGACAGCATGGTTTCCAATTTGCACAGGTGGAATTAATGCCAGTACAGTTTAATCAATGAGCTGGCAGTCCTTCACTTAGTGCTAGAGATAGGTCTCAGATCTGAATCTGACTGACTCCAAAACATGTGTTCTTATTAAAACTGCAATTTAGGGTCAGGCGCGGTGGTTCATGCCTGTAATCCCAGCACTTTGGGAGGCTAAGGCAGGCGAATCATGAGATCAGGAGATTGAGACCATCCTGGCCAACATAGTGAAACCACGTCTCTACTAAAAGTACAAAGAATTAGCCGGGCGTAGTGATGCGCACCTGTAATCCCAGCTACTTGGGAGGCTGAGGAAGGAGAATTGCTTGAACTGGAGAGGCAGAGGTCGCAGTGAGCCGAGATCGTGCCTCTGCACTCCAGCCCGGGCGACAGAGTGAGACTCCACCTCAAAACAAACAAACAAACAAAAAACGCTGCAATTTAACCATACTGTTTTTTCAAGCAAATGGTCCTCTGGGTCTATTGAGATTCGCTTATTTTCATTCAGTTTCCTCTTTAATAACAACTGAATAGAGTTCTTTATCTTGGAGATTGAGAGTATAAAGAGATTAATTGGTAAGAATCCAGACTTCGCTACGGATTTGCCATGCTGTTAGCCTGGACAAATATTTGTGTCCTGCTGTTTATAAGGAGTAACACGCAGGAGTGATTTCCATGCAGTCACTACATGCTTTCTCATTAAAGGACTGGTAACTGTTTCCAGCCCCAGCTGAGCAGGGCCAGAGCCTTGTCTTTGTCCCAGTCCCTAGCCTCACCCTTTCCTCACTTCTAGGCCTGACTTTGCCAGATTAATCTTTTGAAGTAGTTCCGACTTTGCAAGATTCTCCCTGCAATTTCCTTAGGCCTTTTGCCTTCCATCAGGTGACAATAGTAACTGCAGGGCTATTATCTTGCATTTCCTATCACTGTTGGCATTTGTGTTCATTCGTCTACAGTATTAATTAATGTTCATTCATCCATCACTGAGTGCAGGATCCTTCGCTGTCAGGTCCTGAAGATTTTTGTTCTGTAATTTTTTGTTCTTTCCTCTGTTTTCTCAAACCAGTGATTTCTCTGTGCCCACCAACACCTGCTGACAATCGTCCAAGGAAACGCACCTTGGCTCCAGTACCACAAGGTCAGTAACGCCTTTCTGGCTCTCTGCACCCTCTAGTCCATCCTTACCCTCAGGCCCAGTAGACATCTGTTCTCTTCCTGGGTGTCTACTGTTACTCTACCTCTCAGCTCTCACGCTCCTATTGTCTTCCTTAATCTTGGGTCTCTGCTCACATCATGCTTGAGAGACCCATTTATACCAGCCCTGCGGTTTTTGGTGGAGAGGATTAAGTTACTTAAATACATGGCTCTTTTCTGTATAGTTGCTTCCTGGGTCCCCTTTGAAAAGATCTCTTCCACAGCCTCAGGGGAAAGGACAAAAAGATCTGTATTTAATATGCAGACCTTGCAAACAGCCTTGTGACTGCTTTTCCTGCAGGAAACCCTTACGGTGCCTAAAAATGATTTTACTATTTTGTGTTCTGTCCCCCTTGCATATAGGTTGCACATTTTTATCACCATGTTGTAAATTATGTAATGTACTTTTTAATATAATTAAGTACAATATACTAAAAGAGCTGATGCTGCTCTTTAAGCATCTAAGTTAAGCTATAAAATATAGACTTGAGGCTGGGCGCGGTGGCTCACGCCTGTAATTCCAGCACTTTGGGAGGCTGAGGCAGGCAGATCACAAGGTCAAGAGATTGAGACCATCCTGGCCAACACGGTGAAATCCCATCTCTACTAAAATACAAAAATTAGCTGGGCGTGGTGGCGTGTGCCTGTAGTCCCAGCTACTTGGGAGGCTGAGGCAGGAGAATTGCTTGAACCTGGGAGGCGGAGGTTGCAGTGAGCCAAGATCCCGCCACTGCACTCCAGCCTTGTGCCTGGTGACAGAGCAAGACTCTGCCTCAAAAAAAAAAAAAAAAAAAAAGTATATATATACACATACACACACACACACACACACACACACACACACACACACGCATATATATAGACTTGAACTTTGGGGCTAATAGTAAACACCATTTTCTGTTATTTTGTCATGAGATAGTTACAAATGCTCTGATAATAACATATTGGCATATGCTTATTACTCATGCTATTTCCTCCAAAATGAACTCTTTAAAAATTTAAACCCAAATCTAGTACAATAAAATTTCACAACATGGCTAAAAATAAAAGGAATTACATTGGATGAGCATTTACTATATGCCATGCTCTGAGCTAAGCACTTTACAGACATTATCTCATTTAGTTCCTCAACAGCAAGAGGCTGGTACTACAATACTAATTGTCAGTGAGCTAGCTGCAGCTCAGAGGAGTTAAATAACTTTAAAGTCCCAGAACAAGGCCACAGTGGAGCGTAACTCCAAAGACCAAACCTTAACTACCAAGTGATATTACCTCCCAAAACTAGATAAACATAAAAGGTATATTTGTGCATCTGGGGTGTGTGTGTGTGTGTGTGTGTGTGTATGTGTGTGTGTGTTACAGAGAGAGAACAAGATACTCAAAACATAACAAACTGCAGGGTCTCACCAGTATAGTTTACTGGGAAGAAATCCTCATTCTGGATTCAGAACACTTACATATAGTAAGCTAAAAAACATGACAGTATTTTTATTATATATAACCTATCATTCATACAGTTTTATGGTGTCGCAGAAAATTTCTTTAGGCATAGTACTAACAATCACATTTGTTTTCATTGTTTAAATGGACCTCATGAGAAACAAACAGCAAATGAGTCAGCTAATTCCTTAAATCCAAACCATGGTTAATGGTAAGGTGCACAGGAAGTTGAATTAAGTTTTTCTCTTTCAGCCTACAAAGTTACCATTTGGTACACTGCCACTTTAGAGTGACAAATAGGCAACCACTTTACCCAGATTTCATTGTAAAGAGGGTTGTGGTGTTAATGCAGTGAGTCATTGTGGCAACAGCAGCAGCTGCCTCAGTCATGGTACTACATTTATCACAGGGAGATGGTGTTATTAAGGCTACAAAACCAGAACGTGCCATTTGTCACCTCGTCATCTTGCCATTAATCTGGAGAAAAGCAAATGACTCCAGTTCAGCCCCAGAGTAGGTCCAAGAAATTCTAATTTGTCCCTAGATTGATGATAATGTGCCAGGGTCTCTTCAATCCCTTCCCCATTTTGCCATTTCAGTCAATGCTGGCCCTCGAGAGTTGTGCTGGCACAGTCTGCATTGCCTGCCCTTGCGGGAGGACTTGGGGGCATCAACTATTGCATGCTGACATTCACAAAGGGGCTCTGGGATTTAAACACACACACACACACACACACACACACACACACACACACACACACAACCACTTTTCCTTAAGTTATAGGATGTGAGGCCTTCTTCTAACTGGACACCAAGATCTCCTAAATCAACATTGCTGAGACTCACAGTGAACTTACTTATCAAAATAGACACTCCTTTATAAACCTGTGATGGAGACTGTGATTTGGCTACCTCAACATGTAACCTCTCCTTCTTCTGGTTAGAAAGATTGGACATCTAGGCCAGATGCGGTGGTTCACACCTGTCATCCCAGCACTTTGGGAGGCTGAGGCGGGCAGATAACCTGAGGTTGAGAGTTTGAGATCAACCTGGCCAACATAGTGAAACCCCATCTCTACTAAAAATACAAAATTGCTGGGCGTGGTGGTGTGCACCTGTAATCCCAGCTTCTTGGGAGACTGAGGCAGGAGAATCACTTGAACTGAGGAGGCAGAGGTTGCAGTAAGCTGGAATCATGCCACTACACACCAGTTTGGGCAACAGAGTGAGACTCCATCTTAAAAAAAAAAAAAAGGAAAGAAAGATTGGACATCTGAAAATAATCGTTCCAAACCTCCCTTATAGCTGGGGTTCTGGATATGCATTATACTCTGCCCAGTACATGAATCTTGTGCCAAGTAGAAGACAGAAATGAGATGGAGGCCATATTGCTGCCAATGTTTTGGTCATTTTTTTCTGCAGCAATGACCCAGGGCCTGTTCTCAGTTTCCTAGGTGTGGAGGGCAGTTGAGCAGCAATGGTCATGCCTTGATTCCAGCTTCATGACCACTAGAACACAGCTGCAAAGCTGCACTCTTGAACTCATGGCTCTAGTAGCAGTCTCAAGAAGAGTACCTCCCCAGGGTGTTAGATCCATATTGTTCTTGAACCTGTAAAGCAACCCAAGCCTTTAATCCTGCATTAACAGAGGCAACCATAAAAGTTGTCTGCCATAGGAAGGGCATACTCTCCAGCACCCCACTCAGAGGCAGCCAGTGAGACTAGTGGACCCAGACAGCAAAGATGTGAGCTGTGGAGGACAGTGGACAGGAATGCTCCTTCCAGGAAGCAGATCTAGGGCCTAATCAAGGACCTCACTTCATTGCCAGGACTCAAGTTTTGTTTTGTTTTGTTTTTTCATAGCCCAATCTTTAAAAAATTGAATAAAATATAATGGACTATACCCAGAAATAAAATATTAGAATGTATTGTGAATATAGATAAGCATTATTTTAGAGAAACATTGTAATGTACACACACACAAGATACATAGATAGATAATAGAAAAACTGATAGAAAGAAAAATAGAAAAATAGATAAATCGGTAGGTAGATAGATAGATAGACAGACAGATACATAGATACATAGATATAGTGTCCTAGGGCTGCCATAACAAAATATTACAAACTGGATGATGCTGGCAGGGGCATGTTCTCCCTGAAGCCGCTAGGGGAGAACCTTTGATTGCTTCTTCCTGGCCTCTGGTAGTTGCTGGCAATCCTTGGTCTTTGGCTGGCAGGTGTATAACTGGAATCTCTGTCCTTGTCTCCACATAGCCTTCTTCCCTGTGTGTGTCTGTCTCTGTGTCTCTTCTCCTCTTCTTATAAGTACAACAATCATATTAGATTCAGGGCCCACTCCACTTCTGTACGGCCTCATCTTAACTAATTATATCTGTAATAATGCTATTTCCAAAAAAAGGCCACATCCTAAGATTCCAGGTGAACAAGCATTTTGGGAGTGACACAATTCAACCAAGCAAAACCAAAAGAAAAACATATATATATGCTTTTTAAATATATATAGATATATATGCTTTTTAATTATATATATATATACTTTTAAATATAATGTGTATATATATCTACTGAGCAAATAAAAAAAGTAATTCTTCCTGTGGGTCCTGATCACAGTATGAAATCCTTTGACTCTAGTTGAAAGGAACATGGCATCGACTTATCACAATATCAGCAAACTCCAACCTCACATATTGAACACATAAGTCCTAAGAGGATGCCAAATAGACAAGTGAACTGAGCCATGTGTAGGCTCAACTTAACACCCACTTTCACATTTATTTGACAATAGATGTGTGGTTGTCTGGATCAGTGAGTGGAACTCATCATAAAATTTTGGAAACAGATGATGTCTAAATTACTGTAATGATAGTCTTTATAATGTCATTGAACATGATGAATCGTAAATATTTTGCAGCCACTCCAGTGATTTCAAGCCAAATTTGAACTGGTAACCTAGAAAGGAGTTTCTTGAGTATACTGATAATACTTCAAGGATTTCAAACTTCAAGGTAGTCATAACGTAAACATAGAAAGTTTTAACAGTATATAATTATTATGAAACCCACACGACCAAGGACCAGAAACTGGTAAATTTCAAGAATATGATGAGCAATGCTTGTGTTTATTTTTAAAAATCTCTTTGACACCATAATACCATGTTTTCCTAAACTAAAACATTTCCGATATATGGCTGATACAGTTAGAAGTTCATTGGGAAGAGCTGAAGCAAATATAGCAGAATGATAACATCCAATTTTGGTGAGTAGAGCATGGATATTTCCCATAATATTCTCCATATTTTTCTGTATGCTAAAAACATTTTTGTCTTTCCTTTTTAAAGAAATGAGTTGTGCCAAACAATATCATTTTGCTTATTCAGGCCCCAAAGCCTCAACTCAGTGGCTGCTGGGTTCCGTTTTCAAAGCTCCTGAATCTTCCTAACCTGTTCTCTGGCCTTTGATATAATATAGTCTTCAATTTCACGGGAAGACTTAGACCTGAAGTTCCCATTGTGGAGTGGCATCCAGGGAGGTCCTGGGTTCTCTCCAGCAATCTGGTTAGTCCTCATAGCCTCAAAATGCCTTCAGGAGCAGCTCTTGGGGAGCCCCAAAAGGGCTCCACACAATAACATCCCCTCCTAGGGAAAGCGCAGAGCCTGGGCACTGATTCCAGCTCTGGAGGAGGAACCAAGCACAAAAGAGTGATGCGTGTGTTGAACATGGCAAACTGACGTGGGGAATTGTGTCCAGGGGCATCTAAAAGGCCAGCTTCAGCAGGCCCCACAGCTCACACCTGTAATCCCAGCACTTTGTGTGGCTAAGACAAGAAGATCACTTGAGGCCAGTCTCCACAAAAAAAAAAAATTGTTTTTTGAGATGGAGTCTTGCTCTGTTATCAGGCTGGAGTGCAGTGGCACAATCTCAGCTCACGGCAACCTCTGCCTCCTGGGTTCAAGTGATTCTCCTGCCTCAGCCTCTCAAGTAGCTGGAACTACAGGCACACGCCACCAAGCTCAGCTAATTTTTGTATTTTTAGTAAAGACAGGGTTTTACCATGTTGGCCAAGATGGTTTCAATCTCTTGACCTCGTGATCCGTCTGCCTTGGTCTCCCAAAGTCCTGGGATTACAGGCATGAGTGCCTGGCCTCTAGAAGTACTTACTATTATAACTTTAAATACTTGCAATGGAGATAATTTCTGGCTTGCATTGCTCTTTTTAAAGTAGCAAAAGAGTATAAATATCCTAGCACAGGTGTCCCCAGTTCTCAGGCCACAGACCAGGACCAGGACCAGTCTGTGGCTATTTAGGAACAGGGCCACACAACAGCAGGTGAGCGGCAGACAAGCGAGTGAAGCTTCATCTGTATTTACAGCCACTCTCCATCACTCGCTTTCCCGCCTGAGCTCCGTCTCTGTCAGATCAGTGGTGGCATTAGATTCTCATAGGAGTGCTACCCCTGCTGTCAACTGTGTAGGCAAGGGATCTAGGTTGCATGTTCCTTACGAGAATCTCTAAAGCCTGATGATCTGTCACTGTCTCCCATCGCCCCCAGTTGGAACTGTCTAGTTGCAGGAAAACAAGCTCAGGGCTCCCACTGATTCTACATTCTGGTGAGTTGTATAATTATTTCATTATATATTACAATGTAATAATAATAGAAATAAAGTGGACAATAAATGTAACACACTTGAGTCGTCCTGAAACTATCCCCTCCTCCCATTCACGGAAAAATTGTCTTCCATGAAACTGGTCCCTGGTGCCTAAAATGTTGGCTGCTGCCCTAAAAGTTTGATACCCATACATAGATGTTTTTTAAAAAGCTGAACAAGAAGTTGCTTTTAGCAGTCAGAAATTTTACTTTGCTCCCTGCTAACTCCATTCTACCTCCTCCACATAAATTAATCCAAATGTAATATCATTCTATGCTTTAAAATCTTTTATAGATCACCACATTATACGATCTGCACAACTGTGTATATACATTGAACATTTTTTACTTTATGTGCCCATAATGCTCTAACTAATGTTTTCTGTCATTACAATTGTGAATACACAGTTGATCAAAACGGATCAACATGCTGACACTTTTAATAGATAATTAGTAAACATAAAAGACAATTTTTGTTGGGAGTGTATCTCTTAATGAGATGAATATGCTTTGTTTTTTTACTAAATATATGAAAATGATTTGACATCATTTTTGTTTTAATTTTTCATTTTATAAATGTCAGGGCTAAGAAATCTTGCTTATGTGAATAAATGGAGATAGAAAAGGTTTTGCTGAAACAAAAATCAGTCAATTCTTTCAACTAGTTCTAAATTTTATGTCAAAAATCACCTAGTGATCTATCATAACATTATTTTTCATGTTCTAGCAAATGACAACTTGATTAAGCTTGTCTTCAATTTTGTTGGAAGAAAAGAGTTGGAAACCACCTGGCTTGCAAAAGAGGTTTTTATCCAGGTATCAGGGTTTTCTCCAAGAAAGGCTTGCCAAGACTTATCAAATTGTTATTAATTATGTATGTTATTTTTGGCTCAAGGCATTTTCTAAAGTAAGATATATTCAAAGGGATTGGGAAAATAAAAATTCCTTCTTTTAATGTACCTTAGTCAATTCACAATGTTTAATAAAATTATTTTTGTCTTCTCACATGTTTTCAGTATATTTTATGTCAAAACTTTGATGAGCTAAGACGACAGATTTAGCTCACTGAATCTGTGGAAAATGCCGTCTAACCTGATTGGCAAAGGCAACATTAGTCTAACATTCTTCAAAGGCTTCAGTTTCCAATTCAAGTAAATATGTTGATATGGATTTTAAGGAATATTTTTTAAAAACATAAAATTTAAATTTAATCATTTAAATTCATTAAATTATGAAGCACATTTTATAAAGTCTATTGCTGGAAGTCAAAGTCATTATGTAGAAGTAATAGGATTTTTTCATTTTTATAATAAATTATAAAACAAGAAAATAATGTGATTTCTTACAACAAATCTATAGTTAAGTGATATAAAATTCTAGCTTGGTAGAGGTCCCTAAAGTGGGAGAAGGAGTTCTGTGAAGTGGGTGACAATGAAGACCCTTCCTAAATATGGCAGCCGGTTCTCAGGCAGATCAATTTCAAGTAAGAGTATTATGGGATTTGAGAACCTAGAAATTGATTCCGTTAAAACTGTCTGTGCTCACATGATCCTTGGAAAGTCTTCAGGTACCCCCAGGAATATTCTAGTTTGAAGACCGCTGCTATTAACAACCAAATAACCCACTTGCTTCAATACCTAAAAAATACCAGACACATAATCAGTAATAATTATTATTGAGAAGGGCCAACTGTCATTCCACGGAAGCCTGCTCATTCGGTATTTCCTGTCTCAGAGCATGAAACTAGCATCTCCATAATGATCTGTGGAAAATGCTGTTGTTGGCCACTTAGTATCCATTCTTCGCTAACAGAACCACTGTTTAATTCATTCAGAGAGGCAGTCTACTCCGCTTAAAAACTTTCTTGCAAATATATGCAAGTTTTATTTTTAAAAAATAAGGTAAACAAAGACATCTATAAAAAAAATAATTCAACAGCCAAAAACAAAATAAAGAACCTCCCTTGCAACTAGGGATAGCTGTACAAACTACTCGGGCTATTGCATATCATAATGACATAGGTGAGACATCCAGGGAGGTTTTTTTTTGAGACAGAGTCTCATTTTGTTGCTCAGGCTGAAGTATAGTGGTGTGACCTCAGCTCACTGCAACCCCCGCCTCCTGGGTTCAAGCGACTCTTCTGCCTCAGCCCCCTCAAGTAGCTGAGATCACAGGCACGTACCACCATCCTCAACTAATCTTTGTATTTTTAGTAGAGATGGGGTTTCACCATGTTGGCCAGGCTGGTCGCAAACTCCTGACCTCAGGTGACCCACCTGCCTCAGCCTCCCAAAGTGCTGGGATTACAGGCATGAGCCACCATGCCTGGCCCAGGAAGGCTCTTTTGAAAAGGGCTGTCTCTGCCTTTTACCCTTCAACCCATCCCTTCATCCAGCCTGGACCAATGTGATGCTGGAAGTAGCACATGCTACTTACATTAACAAGATGACAAGCATGAGGATGAAAAGCCATTCTACAGAAGGTTGAGCAGAAAGCTAGGACAGCCATCACAAATCTGCAGAACAGCCAACTTTGCTAGCCAAGCGCAACCCTGACATCACAACTAACCCAGAAACCTGGACCGTTCTCTCTCACTCCCCACATCTACCTAGCAGCCAAACCTTGATTCTTTAATATCCCTGACATTCCTACTGTCATTCCCACTTTCTCTAACCCTGTAGCTAACTGCCTTAGTTTGAGACCTTGCTTTCTGGTTTTCCCATTTTTCTGATGGCAAGGTTTTCTTATTAGACTCTCAGCTTGTGCCAAAGCTTTAAATAACTTTTGTTGCCTGTGTCATGAAGCACCAAGTTCTTCAAGAGAAACACCAGATCTTAGCATAAGCTCTGACTCTTGTTTGCCTTGTTAGACTGATTTTTGACCATATTTCTCCCATCCTTCACTCCAGACAAACTGAGCTACACTAAGTTGTCCTTTGTCTTGGACGTTTTCTCTCTCTCCTCTGTCCCCTGAAGTAACTTTAATCCCTCACTTCATCATGGCAAATACCTACTCTTCTTTTTGTTAGAGACAGGGTCTCACTCTGTTGCCCAGGCTGTAGTGAAGTAAGCATGATCAGAGCTCACTGCAGCCTTGACCTCCCAGGCTCAAGTGATCTTCCCGCCTCAGCCTCCCAAGTAGCTGGGATTGCAGGCACATGCAACCATGCCCCAATAATTTTTTAAAATTTTTCTGTAGAGACATGGTCTCCCTATTTTGCCCAGGCTGGTCTCAAACTCCTGGGTCAAACATTCCTCCCCACCTTAGCCTCCCAAAGTGTTGGGATTACAGGTATGTGCTATTCAACTTATATCACTCTTGAAGCCTTTCCCAGATTCACTCTTTCCTTGTTTAAACACATAACAATAATTATGGGATTAATAAAATGATTTAATTATTGCATTCGTTCTGAGACATGGGAATTTAAAATGCCACAATCTACTATATCTATCTATCTATCTATCTATGCAGGCCTATAAATGACAGTTGGACCTTCCCAGCATAATTATAATTTTTACTGATTATGGGCCTGGTTTTTTAGATGTCAAGGCAGTTTGGTTATTTGATTCTTAACAGCAATGGTCTTCAAACTTGAGTACTCCTGGGTGTACATGAAGACTTTCCAAGGATCACGTAAGCTCAGATAGTTTTAATGGAATCAGTTTCTAGGTTCTCAAATCCATATATACTCTTACCTTAAACTGATCTGCCTGAGAACCGCTCTCATGTTTAGGAAGATTCTTCATTGTCATCCACCTTCCCAAAAGTCATTCTCCTACTTTATGGAGAAACATGGACATCCACCTAGCCAGAATTTTATATTATATTACTTAATTATTAAAATATATCACTTAACATATATGAAATTTTAAGAATTTATAAATTAATGAATCTATCACTTAATGTATACTAATTTAAATTCAAACTGTGCCCTTTGAGTTCTCCCCTAATTATAGCTGATATAATTGGTTACAGATTTCATAGTTTTGCTATGTTAGAAATAAAATCAGTTCAAATTTTAAAATTATTCCTACGGAAAGTATCTATTCAACTATCCCCTTATCAACAATAGTTGATTATCAGAATATTTTCTGTCACTGGCACAGTTGCACTGGAAATCATGTGTAGTGTGCATGTTCACTTTGGATGTTGGTTCTTTTGGAATTTCTTGTATAAGGCAACTTGCACAAATAATATTGTCCTGTTTTCTTTAAATATTTTCCTCCTTAAACCATGACTTCATTTGCTTTGTTGAATAATAAATGTAACAGATGAAAAAAAAAAAACAACTAACTGTAGAAGTTTATCGTGCACAAAAAAGAACAGTTGGAGCACAAGGAGACCTCAAGCGGAACACAGAAAAACGTCCTGTTCACAGCAGTTGCAGAAGAGTTTATAGAGCATTAAAGGAGCAAGTATTTTGACTTTTTTCATGAATGGTCATGAGACATTAACATTTTTTTTTTATCTGGAGTTTCACTCTTTTGCCCAGGCTGGAGTGCAGTTGGCACCACCTCTGTTCACTGCAAACTCCACCTTCCGGTTTCAAGTGATTCTCCTGCCTCAGTCTCCCGAGTAGCGGGGATTACAGGCGCCTGCCACCATGCCTGGCTAATTTTTGTACTTTTAGTAGAGGTGGGGTTTCACCATGTTGGCCAGGCTGATCTCGAACTCCTGACCTCGTGATCTGCCCTCTTCAGCCTCCCAAAGTGCTGAGATTACAAGCATGAGCCTCCATGCCCAGCTTTTAACGTTCTTTTTAAGGCAAGCAGAGCTGTTTAAGCTCATTTGTCTACAGCTAATAGGTTTAATTTCACTGAATCATGTTGACAAGGGTGTAAAGCTTAATATTTTGTGTTTTATTTATAAATAGAGCTAGCATTTGGGAAAATCAGGATAACCTGAAGTGTTGGCTACATGACTGTGGATAGATGGCCTTGAGTTATAGCTAAACTGTGGCCTCCATTTATTATCCTTTTTAATAGTCAAAATTAACATTTTCATAGAAGCTAATGGTAAGATAGAATCAGCCAAGTAGTTTCTAAAAATTGCCTCTTAGACTAACATCATTATTTTGTATAGCTTATTAACATTGCTGTTAATATTGGATAGTGAATGATGCCTGGGTGGTTACCTGCTTATTAATTTACTTTATGTAGGGTCTGATCACAGCTCCACCAATATATCCGCATTTAATAAACATTTGGGGATGACAGTTGTATCCTAACAATGTCAATCTTTCATTTAGCCATCACAGTACAGATACTATCATGCTTTACGTGTTGATTATGTATTCAGAGTTGAGAAGGGATAATGATAACCCAGATTTTTGTTTGACTGTGTTAAAATAAACACTAAGTTTGAAACATCTGGCTGGTCTTTGTTTTTCTGTAATATACATTGATTAGTAACTATTTTCAAAGGCCCTTTCTATAATGTCTAAAAACCCTGGTATAATGTACCAATGAAAAAAAAAGGCCAGGCATGGTGGCTCACGCCTGTAATCCTAGCACTTTGAGAGGCCAAAGCGGGCAGATCACCTAAGGTCAGGAGTTCAAGACCAGCCTGACAAATATAGTGAAACCCTGTCTCTACTAAAATCACAAAAATTAGCTGGGCATGGTAGTACACACCTGTAGTCCCAGCTACTTGGGAGGCTGAGACAGGAAAAGTTCTTGAACCCAGCAGACAGAGGTTGCAGTGAGCCGAGATCATGCCTCCACACTCCAGCCTGGGTGGCAGAGCAAGGCTTCATATCAAAAAAAAAAAAAAAAAAAATAGATGGGGTCAGGAACAGCAACTCCTGGCTCTTCCCTCACCCCCTCTTTCAGGACTGCATCCCAGAGCCACTTCTCTAAACACTGGCCCAGAGCCCTAGCCGCAGCCTCTTGCCACCTAAGTGTGAGTGTAAACTCTCACCAGGAGATGGAGGCAGGGAAGACCTTCTCTAGCTGCCTTGCTGGTGAAAAAACTTGCAGCCAGGATGGCAGGAAGGAGAGAGCAATAGAGATAAAGACAGGGAAAGGGGGAGGGGGAGGAGAAGAAAAGGGAAGGGAAAAGAAAAGGGAAAAAGGAAGAAAGGAAGGAAGAAGGAAAGGAAAATGGAGAAAAGAAGGAAGGGAGAAAAAAAGACAGGTAGGCAGATGGGCAAGGCAAGGCAAGGATCCCAGGAGGTTTAAGGAATGAGGCCTTCTTCCTCCAGGAGGGAAGAGGTTTAAGGAATGAGGCTTTCTTCTTCTAGGGAGAACGGGGTTTGAGGAAGGAGGCTTTCTTCCTCCAGGGGGACGGGGGTTTGAGGAGTGAGGGCTTCTTCCTCCAGGGGGACAGGGGTTTGAGGAACAAGGACTTCTTCCTCCAGGGGGACGGGGGTTTGAAGAACAAGGACTTCTTCCTCCAGCGGGAAGGAGGTTTGAGGAAGGAGGCCTTCTTCCTCCAGACTGTGTGGAAAGGGATTTGGCAACTCACGTGCTGGGCGTATGTCCCTTAGGGTAGCGGTTACAGCCCACTACATAGACAGTTTCATCTTGGCTGGCAGGAGGGGAATAAAGGCCTTAAAGCCAATAGCAGACACTGGATCTGTGACAGGAGCCCTTGCAAGACGACAGCTACAGGCTGTCTATGACAGAGGTCACAGTTCAAATGCCTACAGGGCCAGGCTGGTAACATATGACAGTAAAGCCGGCCAAGGGGCGGCTCTGGTGACCTGGGAGCCCAAGCCGCAGCTGTTGTTACTTTCCTTCTTCCAGATCTCCTGTTTTATTTATTTACTTATTTTCTTTTGAAATGGAGTCTTGCTCTGTCGCCCAGGCTAGTGCAGGGGTGCAATCTCGGCTCACCGCAACCTCCGGCTCACTGCAGCCTCCACCTCCCGGGTTTAAGCAATTCTCCTGCCTCAGCCTCCCGAGTAGCTGGGACTACAGGCACAGGCCACCATGCCTGGCTAATTTTTTGTATTTTTAGTAGAGACAGGGTTTCACCCTGTTGGCCAGGATGGTCTCAAACTCACTTTGGGAACCTGCCTCAGCCTCCCAAAGTGCTGGGATTACAGGCGTGAGCCACCACACCTGGCTTCCTGTTTTATTTTTTTTAAAAGAATCCAGGAATCCATGGTTTTTTAAAGAAATTTCCTGATTTTTGCATGTCAACAACCCATTGTTTTTAAACATATGGATCAAAATGAAATACTTCTATGGGCCATACATAATAAATAGGTTCAATGTCAACTGAACATTTTTTTCTGTTCATATAACTTTGTGGCAAAAGATCACCCATTTTTTATATTTTCAGGAAGTCTGGGAAAGGGAAATAGGCAATCAGGAAATTAATTGTGAAAACAATTACCCTAGGAAATTGTTAAAATTACATAAATAGGGATACCATCTAGGTCTTTCTGTGCACCTGGGAACGTAGTAGCTCCCATTTATAATGTTATTTTGGAGGGGGAAAAACCTTTTCAACTTCCAATAGTAAAGACAAAAAGAAACAAAACTTTTGGAATTCAACCCTTTCATTGACTGAAGGATACTTTCATATCCAGTAGTTTGATATAAGAGAGGGTTTGCTCTGTGATATGATCTAAAGACATTTTAGAGAATTCCTGAAGACTGAGCTTGCTATCTGAATGTTCTTGATGTAACATAAATATCTAGTCTCCACTATAACTAAGCTACTTCAGCCAAGATTAGTATCATTGCCCATGGCGCATGCAACACTAAACTATAAGATCATATATCACTTGGAACAGGATATAAATATCTTCCAGAAGATTGATGTGTTCTGCCTAAATATATCATGAGGGCCATTTAAGCTGAGTACAAAGCTATTTCAACTCTAAGCAGGCTTTATAGATGCTGTGATGGTTAATTTTATGTGTCAACAGGGCTAGGCTATGGTACCCAAGTAGATGTTGCTATGAAGGTATTTTTTAGATGTGATTAATTTTTATAATCATTTGGCTTCAGTAAAGAAGATTACCCTCCGTGATGTGTATGGGCCTCACCCAATCAGTTGAAGGCCTTAAGGGCAAAAAATAAGGTTTCCCAGAGAAGAAGGAATTCTGCCTCAAAATTGCTAGAATTCCTGCCTGAGTTTCCAGTCTGCATGTCTGTCCTAGAAATTTCAGACTCACCAGCCCTGACAATCATGTGAGCCAATTCATTAAAATCTCTCTTTCTCTCTTCCTCCATCTCCATATATATATGATCTCCATATATATATTTCATATCTTAGCCATATATATAAAATGTATCTTAGCTATATATATAAAACATATCTTAGCTATAAAGGAGACTAGATATTTATATCAAGAACATCAGATAGCTAGCTACATTTTCAAGAATTCTCCAAAATCTTGTTAGATAACATCTCATATATATGTATGTATGTGTGTATATATGTTTGTGTGTGTATATACTTGTGTGTGTCTATATATGTCTACATATGTGTTTATATGTATGTGTGTGTCTGTACATATAGACACATACATATACACACAGGTATAGACACTCACACATACATGTAAACACACACACACACACAAACTTACTGGCTCTATTTCCCTGAAGCACCTTTACTGGCAAAATGCCCAGCAGCGAGGTCTGGAAACTACCCTTTCTTGAGTTAATCTCTCCAACCTATTCGTCAGTTCTACTCTAAAGCATTATTTTTCTAGTGTCAAGATTTTATCTCAGACAAAATGCAAACATGATGAAGTTAATACTTTGTAATGTGGCTGTTTACATGTTGTATTATAAGTTCAAATTTTACCATTGTCTGTATCTCTTAGTCTATGGTGAAATAAGAGCAAAGGACCTAATCTTTATTCAGCAGATACTTTTTCTACTCTAGTCAAGCAAACTTCTGAAGTAGACATTATTGTTATTATTATCTCCATTTTTACAGAGAAGAAACCCATTTCTAGTGCACATAGTAACAGCTTGATGAATTTTCAGTGTGAGCACATGTGTAGCAAGCACCTAGATCAAGGAACAGAATGGGACCAGTACCCCAAAAGTGTCCTCAAGTACTACATTGTGTATGTGCATGTGTGCATATAAAAATGTATGTATATGAATGTATGTACACATACAGATATCCACAGAAAACCTGCATTTTAACAAGATCCTCAGGTGCTGTAACTGCTACCCAGATCAAGATTGAAAATCTTTCCAGACCAGGCACAATGGCTTATACCTGTCATCCCAAACTTTGGGAGGCTAAGGTGGGAGGATTGCTTGAGCCAGGGGGATGGAAGCTGCAGTGAGTCCTGATAGCACCACTGCACTCAATCCTGAGAGATGGAGTAAGGCTCTGTCTCGAAATAATAATAATAGTTGTTATTATTCTTTCCAGCACTCCAGAAAGGCCCCTTGAATCTCTCCTTGTCACTACCTCCTCTCAAAGGTAATCATGATCCTAACTTCCAACAACAAATATTGGTTTTGCTTGGTTTTATGCTATTTACAAACAGAATTATACAGTGGGTGTACACGTTTTGGATCTAGCTTCTTTCCCTCAGCCTCATTTTAGGATTCATTTACATTGTTAACATAAAATTGTAGTTCATTAAGCTCAGCCTCAAAGATTGCAAACCATCACTTAAATCATGTAAGTAAGTTATTTGACCAAGATCACACAGCTGTAGTAAGCAACAGAGCCAAGATTCCAACCCAGGAGTGTCTTATGCCAAAGTCTATGGCTTCGTTCTGCTGTAGCAATGTTTCCCAAAGTAGCAAATGGGAAATAGTTTTAGGTGGTGCAAGAGTGAAGATTAATAGTTATGCTTTTCTTTCTTTTTTTTTTCCTTTCTTTCTTTCTTTTTTTTTTTTGAGACGGAGTCTTACTCTGTTGCCCAGGCTGGAGTGCAATGGAGTGATCTCGGCTCACTGCAACCTCCGTCTCCCATCTTCAAGGGATTCTCCTGCCTCAGCCTCCCAAGTGGCTGGGATTATAGCTGCCTGCCATCACGCCCAGCTAATATTTTTGTTTGTTTGTTTTTGAGATGGAGTCTTGCTCTGTTGCCAGGCTGGAATGCAGTGGTGTGATCTTGGCTCACTGCAACCTCCACCTCCTGGATTCAAGTGATTCTCCTGCCTCAGCCTCCCAAGTAGCTGGGACTATAGTCATGTGCCACCACGCCCAACTAATTTCTGTATTTTTAGTAGAGACGGTGTTTCACCATGTTGACCAGGATGGTTTTGATCTCTTGACCTCGTGATCCGCCTGCCTCGACCTCCCAAAGTGCTGAGATTACAGGCATGAGCCACCACCCTTAGCTAATTTTTGTATTTTTAGTAACCATGGGGCTTCATCATGTTGGCCAGGCTGGTCTCTAACTCCTGTCCTCAAGTGATCCACTCACCTCATCCTCCCACATCACTGGGATTACAGATGTCAGCCACCACGCCCAGCCTTACAATTCCATTTCTATGAAGTTCAAAAGAGGCAAAACTAACGTGTGTGATAGATGGTGGAACAATGATCAAGTGAGACAGTGATATTCACTGGGAAGGGGCGTGAGGGAGCATTCTGGAGCTAAGAAACGTTTTCTATCTTGATAAGGGTAGTCGTTATCTGTGTGTGTGTGTGTGTGTGTGTGTGTGTGTGTGTG
>CAUYQU010082010.1:0-43612 GCA_963574635.1 Cheracebus regulus
TATTTTTTTGTACAGTTTTATTGGTTTCCAATTTTTTGGATTTTTTGGGCCATTGTAAAATAATTTTGTTGTTCAAAAAATAAAATATAAAAATAAATATATTTTTTTATCTAAAAAAAAAAAAAAAAAAAAAAAAATCACAAACAAATCTCATAATTTTTTTTTTTTTTTTTTGAGATGGAGTCTCACTTTGTGGATCAGGCTGGAGTGCAGTGACGTGTTCTCAGCTCACAGCAACCTCTGCCTCCTGGGTTTAAGCGATTCTCCTGCCTTAGCCTCCTGAGCAGCCAGGACCACAGGTGTGTGCCACCACACCTGGCTAAAATCTCATAATGTTTTAAGAAATTTTACGAGTTTGTGTTGGGCCGAATTCGAAGACATCCTGGGCCACATGTGTTAGACAAGCTTGATCTAGAGCTGCAGTGAAGATTATGCATGTTACAAGTCTCATTTCGTCACCCAGGCTGGAGTGCAGTGGTGTGATCTCAGCTCACTGCAACCTCTGCCTCCGAGGTTCAGGCTATTCTCGTGCCTCGGCCTCCCAAGTAGATGGGATTACGGGCATGTGCCACCATGCCTGGCTAATGTTCTTGTTTGTTTTTTTGAGACGAAGTCTTCTTCTGTCACCCAGGTTGGAGTGCAGTGGTGTGATCTTGGCTCACTGCAACCTCCACCTCCCAGGTTCAAGCAGTTCTCCTGTTTCAGCCTCCCAAGTAGCTGGGGCTACAGGCATGTGCCACCACACTCAGCTTTTTTGTATTTTTAGTAGACACGAAGTTTCACCATGTTGGTTAGGCTGTTCTCGAACTCATGACCTCAAGTGATCCTCCCACCTCAGCCTCCCATCCTGTCCCCAGAGTCTTCGCTCTACTGGTGGTGAGAATATCGGTAATGGTAATGATACCTCTTATCTGTGCACAGAGACTGTTTAGCCTAGTGCTGAGGAGCATGGATGCTGGATCTGGGGATCAAATCCAGGCTCTACCATTCCCTACCTGTGTGTCTTAGTCTTCTCATCTGTAAAATGGGATGACAGTGGCTCCCTGCTTCACAGGTTGACTGAATTAGGGTATATCAGCATTTAGAAGACTGCTTGTGCATACTGAGTGTTTGCCACTTATTATTATTATTTTTGAGATGGATTCTCACTCTGTCACCCAGGCTGGAGTGCAGTGGCGCGATCTCCATTCACTGAAACCTCCACCTCCCGGGTTCAAGCAATTCCCTGCCTCAGCCTCCTGAGTAGCTGGGATTACAGGCACCTGCCACTATGCCCAGCTAATTTTTGTATTTTTAGTAGAGACAGGGTTTCACCATCTTGGCCAGGCTGGTCTTGAACTCCTGACCTCGTGATCCACCTGCCTCCGCCTCCTAAAGTGCTGGGATTACAGGCATGAGCCACTGCGCCCGGCCTGTTACTTATTATTTTATGTGCATTTCCTGGTAACAAGTGTCAAGCTCTGCATAGCAGCACAGGCTCTAACTCCTATTCCACCCTAGGAAAGGCACACTCAGGATAGAGGGACTACTGCTGCTGTATACACCTGTACAGCCTTGCCACATGGAACCACAAAACCCCCATAACCACACACAGCCACGCAATGCAGCAGCCACCAGCTTTCCCTTCACCCTGGAGACCCCAGTCGCACCACCACACAGTATGTCAGGAAGGAGTTTACTGCTACAGGGTGTGGGCTCTAAAGCCAGATTCCTTGGACCTAAGTCCTGGGTTGGATGCTGTTGGCTGTGTGACCTAGAATGAGTGTCTTAACTTCTCTGAGTCTCAGTTTCTGTCTCTGGAAAATGAGCATCACAGTTCCTACTTGTCAGGGTATAAGGTTTAACGACATGATGTATATAAACTGTTTTGTACATTATAATTATCAACAGCTAACATTTGTTTTCCTTCCTTCCTTCCTCTTCCTTCCTCTCTCTTTCTCTCTTCCTCCCTCCCTTCCTTTTCTTCTTCTTTCTTTCTTCCTCCTTTTCTTTCTTCTTTCTTTCTTTTAGGACTCTGTTGGCCGGATGTGGTGGCTCATGCCTGTAATCCCAGCACTTTGGGAGGCCGAGATGGGTGGATCACCTGAGATCAGGAGTTCAAGACTAGCCTGGCCATCATAGTGAAACCCCATCTTAAAAAAAAAAAAAAAAAAGGACTCTCTGTCACACAAGCTGGAGTGTAGTGGTACAATCACAACCCCACCTAACTGTTTAATTATTTAGAGAGACAGGGTTTCAATATGTTGACCAGGCAGGTCTCAAAACTCCTGGGCTCAAGTGATCCACCTGCCTCGGCCTCCCAAAGGGCTAGTATTACAGGTGTGAGCCATGACACTCAGCATAGCTAACATGTCTTCAGTGCCAAATATGTACCTAGCTCCCTGTCGAGCACATTCCTGGATGAACTCATTGACTTCACACCACCCTATGGGGTCAATTTCCTTTCTCAACCACATTTTACAGACAGGGAAGCCAAGGCCCAGAGAGGTTCAGCAACTTGCTCGAAGTCACACAGCCCCCATGATGGGAAACGACACCGCCATGAGACCTGGGAAGGAGTGAGGGCAGATGGCGGATGTGAGGATGGAAGAGGGGGTGAGGCTGTCCCCGTGCTCCTCTCTGACCCACAGTGACAGACAGGAAGAGGAACCTCTCCCAGGACTCCCCATGCCTGCTCCCACTTCTCTTTTCCCTGGGACGGCTGTGACCCTCCCACTGGAACTCTTCAGCCCTAGCCCATGTGCAGCAGGAAGTGAGACCTGGAGAGGGAAGAGGACACACTTCTGCTTTCCTGGGGACACTTGGTGGATGGGGGCCAGGGTGCAGCTGATGTCCGACCTGGCATTTGAGGTCTCCCAAATCCAGCTGACCTCTGGGATTGAATCTCAGCTTTGGCTTTCTAGCCGAGGGGAGGAGAGTGGGGAAAGGTCACTTCCCCTCTCTGGGCCTCAGTTCCTTACCTTGAAAATGGGAAGATTCATAGCCACTATTTTTTTTTTTTTCCTTCTGAGAGAGTGTCCCACTCTTTCACCCAGGCTGGAGAACAGTGTTTCAATCATGCCTCACTGCAGCCTTGACTGTCTAGATACCATTTTAAGTCGGTAATTTGCATTCACTTATTGAATTTTTACTCTAAGCATACTAGGTAGGCACTACCTTTATGCCTATTTTGTAGATGAGAGAACTGAGGCCCAGAGAGATTAAGCCACCTGCTCAAGCTCACATAGCCAGCAGGTGGTGGAGCCAGCATTCAAACCCAGCACATCTGGCTTAACCCTCAAGGCTCTATTGCTTCTTAGCAGTGGCCAAGAAGAGGTGGGTTCCCGGGGAGAGGATGAGGCTTGGGGGTATGGGTGGAAGGAGGCCTGAGACTGAAGCGAGCCAAGTTTTGGGGTCTCACCTGCAGAGTGCAGTGGGTCAGGGGGTAGATGCCGCTCAAGCCTGGGGTCCAAGCCACCTCCAGCTCCGTAGGCTGGCGGGAGACCAGATGGAGGTCACGGGGCTGCTGGGGGAGCACTGTGGAGAAACCAGAGGGATTGACCCTGGGGAGTCTTTGCTCAAAGCTCTCTACCCTGTTCTCGCCCCCAATCTGACACCTGACCTAAGCCCCACCCTCTGACACCCAGCTCCCCAGCTCCCAACCCTGTCACCTGTGATGGTGGCCGTGCGGGATGTGGTGACCCCCTTGGCGTTATGGGCTTCACAGGAGAAAGAGGATGTCTTGTTCAGTCCTAGGGAGTCATATGAGGGGAGGAACCAGGATCAGAGAGGGGCAGGAAGGGCTCCCGGGCCAACATGCACCACTATACAACATACATCAGTCCCCTTTCATCTAAGGCATCACTTCATTTTTATTTAGTTATTTATTTTTGAGACCGAGTTTCATTTGTATTACCCAGGCTGGAGGGCAGTGGCGCGATCTTAGCTCACTGCAGTGTTGATCTCCTGGGCTCAAGCGATCCTCCCGTCTCATCCTCCTGAGTAGCTGGGACTAAGGCAGCTACCACCACACTTGGCTAATCTTTAAATTTTTTTGTAGAGAAGAGGGGTCTCACTATGTGAGACAGGCCAAGGCTTCACTTTGAGAGGTTTTAGTTACTCTTGTTCCAAAAATAGTCAATGGAAAATTCCAGATATAACTCCTAAGTTTTAAATTGCATGCCGTTCTGAGTACTGTGATGAAACCTCGTGCCGTCCTGCTCTGGTCGGCCTCGGATGTGACTTCCCTTCATTCAGCAACTCAGTGCTGTATCTGATATCTATCTGTGAGTCACTCAGCTATCAGATCGACTCTCCTGGTATTGCGGTGCTGGTGTTCAAGGAGCCTCCCAGCACTTTGGGAGGCCGAGGTGGATGGATCACTTGAGTTAGGAGTTCAGGACAAGTCTGGGCAACATATTGAAACCCCCATTTCGCCGGGCATGGTGGCTGACACCTGTAATCCTAGCACTTTGGGAGGCCGAGGTGGGTGGATCACCTGAGGTCAGGAGTTCAAGACCAGCCTGGTCATCATGGTGAAAACTCATCTTCCTTAAAATAAATAAATAAATAAATAAATAAACAAACCCCCATCACTACTAAAAATACAAAAGATCAGCTGGGCATGGTGGCTGATGCCTGTAATCCCAGCTACTCAGGAGGCTGAGGCACGATAATCACTAGAACCTGAGCGGCGGAGGTTGCAGTGAACAGAGGTCGCGCCACTGCCCTCCAGCCTGGGTGACAGAGCAAGGCTCTGTCTCAAAAAAAAAAAAAAAATGGCCCCAAGGTGCAAAATAGTGATGCCTGCAATTCCAATAGGCCAAAGGGAAGTCTTAAAGTGCTTCCTTTTAAGTGAAAAGGTGAAAGTTCGGCTGGGTGCAGTGGCTCACGCCTGTAATCCTAGCACTTTGGGAGGCCGAGGTAGGTGGATCACCTGAGGTCAGGAATTCAGGACCAGTCTGGCCATCATGGTGAAACCCCATCTTTTTTTATATAAAAATTTTCGAAAAAAGAAAAAAGAAAATGTGAAAGTTCTCCACTTAGGAAAAGAAAGATTATCACATATACAGAATTTGCTAAGATCTACAATAAGAAACAATGTATCCACGAAATTGTGAAGGAAAAAGAAAGTTATGCACAGGATACAAAGGGTTTAATATTATTCATATGATGGAGGATAAGGGGAGCTACTCAACATAGATACACATAGAAACATAGACAACCACCACTCCCCCCAACACACAATGTCTAGGAGGTAAGAAAGACCAATTTTTTCGTTTTTGTTTTTATTTTTGAGACTGGGTTTCACCATGTTGGCCAGGCTGATCTTGAACTCCTGGCCTCAGGTGATCCACCCACCTTGGCCTCCCAAAGTGCTGGGATTACAGGTGTGAGCCACTTACCTGGCTTCGTTTTGTTTTTTGAGACAGGGTCTTACTTACTCGGTTACGCAGGCTGGAGTGCAGTGGCACAATCCCGGCTCACTGCAGCCTTGACCCCCAGGGCTCAAGAGATCCTCCTGTCTACTAGATCCTCCCTAGTAGCTGGGACTACAGGCAGCCGCCGCTCTTGCCTAATTTTTAAATTTTTTTGTAGAGAAGAAGGGAGTGGGGGAGGGTCCCACTATGTTGTCCGGGCTGGTCTCGAACTCTTGGCCTCAAGGGATCCTCCCGCCTCGGCCTCCCAAAGTGCTCGGATTGCAGGCTGAGCCACCCCGTGCCCAACCCCGGGACCAAGTCTTGCAAGTACGAATGCAATTCTGCGTGTTGTTTACGCGTGTGCCTGTGCATGTGTCTGCGTGTCTGAGCTGGTATGTTTGTGGCCCTGCGTGTATCTGTGGATGGTGTGTACATGCATGTGTTATTTGTGTGCCTGTCTCTCGTGTTTGCTCCGTGCGTATGAGCCTATGTTCCCACCGCGTTCGCGGGGGAGGCTCTCCATCCGCTGACACAAGTTTACTTTTCTCTTGTCAGCGGAGGGAGTGGAATGGGACAAAGTCTGCAGAGGCCGGAAGGGGGGCTCCTCATCCACGGCTTCGGCTTCCTAGGTGGCCGTTCCCAGCCAAGGTCAGGTGCCCGCGCCGCAGCCCCCCGCCCGCAGCCCCCGCGCCGGCAGGAGGAGAAACAGTACAGTCCCGGGCGGACGGCCCGAGAGGGGGTGGGGAGCCTGGGTCGGGTCCAGCCACCTGGCACGTGGGGCCCCGCCAGGGTCAGCGCGTGGGAGCTGGCGCTGCGGGCCAGAGAAGCCCTGGGGCGGGAGGGGGGTTTTGGAGTCGGGTCCCGTTCCGACCGCAGCATTCCCGCCGCCCCCGCGTGAGTCACCGGGGGCACCTCCCCGCCCCAGCGCTTCCGGCCGGCCTCCGGGGCTCGGAGCCAGAGCGGGGATCCCCCTTCCCAGGCCCAACGGCCGCACCTTGAGGGAAGGGGACAGGAGAGACTGGGACCCCTTCCCCTCCAGAGGGCTGCTGTTTTACCCCAGGAGGACAGGAGCAGGCCGACTCCAGATGTGCTTTCCAGATGTTCGGACCATCCCCCCACAGCCCCTGCTCTCCGCCCCAGCTTTTCCAGAGAGAGAGGAATGGAAGGAGGAGGGGCACACCCTGAATCAGATAGAGGGACAGACGCACACAAACGGACAAAATTCCTTCACATAGCACCCCCTCCAACACACACTCACAATGAATCACATTTAAACACACAGGGGCCGTTATTAGCACAGATGCACAGAAAACGCAGCACTTGATAAGTTAGTGGCACAAGATACTCAAGGGCTGATGTCACAAACACACAGTGACACAAAAACACCGTGATTCACACATATACACACAGGGGCTGACATTGATGCACATACATAAAGAGACACACGCAAACAAGCCAACGTGGGACAGACACATAAACACACAATCGCATGTGAACACATTCATTACGAACACCTAGCAACACAATATACATCTAGGCTGATGCTGACACACAGAAGCCTAAACACCCCTGTATAGTGAGAGACACACACCAAGCAACAGCATACCTGGAGTCCAGGTGGACAGACAGATACACACCAAGACACAATGAAGGGTCACGTCGACCTGCTCAGACACAGACACACTGATGCGAACCAACACACAGCCAAGCCTTCGTCTGCGCCGTAAGATGAAGCTGGATGCGCCCAGGTGGCATCATGTTCACCGAGACACAGACTGATGCAAAAAACACAGTTGCAATAGGTGTGGTGGCTCACAGCTGTAATTCTAGCACTTTGGGAGGCTGAGGGGATGGATCACGAGGTCAGGAGATTGAGACCATCCCGGTCAACATGGTGAAACCCCATCCCTACTAAAAATACAAAAAAAATTAGCCTGTCTGTTGGTGCGTGCCTGTAGTCCCAGCTACTTGGGAGGCTGAGGCAAGAGAATCGCTTGAACCCGGGATGCGGAGGTTGCAGTGAGATGAGATCCCACCACTGCACTCCAGCCTGGGCCACAGAGTGGACTCTGTCTCAAAGAAAAAACAAAGAAACACAAGTTATCCATGGACACATCCTGATTCTTTGAGGGAAAAGCAGCTCTCACCAGGACACAGGACACGCTCACACCCAGAGCTACACACCTGTGGGCTGACACTACCACCTCCATATAGAGAGGTGTGGACCATAGCCCCAAACCCGCAACCCCTCCATGCACACTCTACTTTTATACAGTGAGTCTCAGCTGTGAACACACAAACACAAAAAAGAGGGATAGGCACAGGCTGACACTGGTGTACTCAGTCATGCACACACACGCAGACACTCACACATGGGCAGCCCCTGAGAAACGTACAGAGACATGCTATAGTGGCCGAGCGTGGTGGCTCACACCTGTAATCCCAGCACTTTGGGGGCCAGGATGAGCGGATCACAAGGTCAGGAGTTTGAAACCAGCCTGGATGACATGGTGAAACCCCATCTCTACTAAAAATATAAAAATTAGCCAGGTGTGGTGGCACACGCCTGTAATCCCAGCTACTCGGGAGGCTGAGGCAGGAGAATGGCCTGAACCTGGGAGGCGGAGGCTGCAGTGAGCTGCGATAGCGCCACTGCACTCCAGCCTGGGCCACAGAGCAAGAATCCGTCTCAAAAAAAAAAAAAAAAAGACATGCTGTGAAGACCCAAACACACATTGGGACAGAATCCAAGCTGAAGGAAATATACTTAGTGACACACACACTAACACACACACACCCCACACATAGGACATCCACAGAAGTCCACCCTTGCCAAGGCACACTCTCACACAGAGGTTGTGTTTACGGATACACTAACACTCCGATGGGCACACGGATATCCAGACACACCCCCCTCACCACCACCACACAGACACGCACAGCCCCTCGAACCTGTGTAGCCCCCATTTCTCTCCCTTCCCTCCCCTTCTCGTGGGACCTGCCAGGCTGACTCATGTCCCAGCCCCATCCCTGGTCCCTACTGGGCCACTCACTCGAGCCATGGGCCTGAGTCAGCCCTCTGGGGCCAGCATGCCCACCAGGTCTTCCTTGCAACTCAGGGTCCCAGGAATGTTGGGAATGTGAACCCCTCCCTCCACCTTGGAGACCCTCAGCCAGAAGGCCCCTCATTCCAGCAGAGAGAGGCAGCGAGCAGGCTGGGAGCACAGGAAGCTGATGCCCTGCAGGCTGCAGGCTCCTCCCTTCACGGAGCCTGTGCCATCTGCTCCTCTGTCTTTCCTCCTTCAATAGGGAGAATCCCCACAGTCCAGGGTCCCCCCGTCATGCCTGTGAACATTGCGTGGCCCTGAGCTTGTTCCTGCCTCACCTGTGTGGTGCAGAAAGGTATGGTCATCCTGAAGGAGAAGGTTTCTGTCACTCAGACCTCCCTATCCTGTCTTTTGTTTTGTTTTGTTTTGAGATGCATTCCTGCTCTGTTGCCCAGGCTGGAGCGCAGTGGCACAGTCTCAGCTCACTGCAACCTCTGCCTCCCGGGTTCAAGCGATTCTCCTGCCTCAGCCTCCCAAGCAGCTGGGACTACAGGCGCCCATCGCCACGCCTGGCTAATTTTTGTATTTTTGGTAAAGATGGTGTTTTGCCATGTTGGTCAGGCTGGCCTTGAACTCCTGACCTCAAGTGATCCACCTGCCTCAGCCTCCCAAAGTGCTCAGATTACAGGTGTGAGCCACCGCGCCCAGCCTCCTTGCCCTGTCTGTGTCCATCTTGGGTCACTGTGACCTGTCACTTCCAGTGTATCTCATTCTGTCTCTCTCTGTCTCCCACTTTCTCCCTGATCTCTCTTCTTTGGGTTCAGTCTCCCCAGGGGACCTGAGCTGGACATCTTTGCTTTTACTCAGGCCAGGAGGGCTCATTAGGGCAGGAGGTGGGCCAGTTGTGGCGGGAGGTGGAGGAGAGGAGGGCACAGTTGATTCTGGTGCCCTGCTTGGGTCAAGGGCTGACAAAGGGGCACCAGGCCCACACGCACTCGGGTCATGGAACAGCTCAGAGGAAACCGAGGACAAAGAATTCTATTCAGAGAGAGGCTGGGGTGAATGGAGGGAGAGAGAAGCAGACACACACAGACACACAGACACACACACACACACACACACACAGAAAGAGACAGAAAAAGGCATATGGAGAGAAACAAAATAGGTAGAGACAGAGAGGCAGAGACAGACTCAGAGGGAGAAACACAGAGACAGACAGACAGTGAGGGACAGAAGGGCAGCCAGACACTCTCGCAGAGGCAGCAATGCTCCCTTGCTCCTGACTTCAGCCCTGTCCTGCCCTCTGTGTGGAGCTGACCCCATCCCTGGACTCACCTGGAACATGCAGGCTGCGCTGGGGGCCGTGACCCGGAGCTGTGGTCAGGGGGACAGCATTCTGCAGCCAGAGTAGGTCCACGGGCTCTGGGGGTCCCTGGGCTTGGCAGCTCAGGTTGAAGGGGGTGTTGGCAGCCACCATCCTGTCCTCAGGCTCCTCCAGGAAGTAAGGGAGGCCTGGGGGGTGGGCAGTGGTAGAGGCTGGAGTCCCTCTGAGCCCCTCAGATGTCTGACCCACCACTAGGATGCTGTAAGCTTTGGGCAGCAAACCCACCCTGCAGGGTCACTGACCTGCCTGTATCTGATCCCCAAGGACACCTGAGCCTAACCCCAACACACGTGACCCCAATATCTGATTTCCCCCAGGTCAGATCCCCCCCAAGACAGCTGAGCTCCTCATGTCTCTCTTCCAGAATGTCTGACAGCTCATCCTCATCTCATTCTACAGATCAGGAAAAATGGGGAGAGGGGTCCATTGCATGCCTCTGATGCCTTATCTGAAGCCCAGAATGGCCTCCTGTGACCTGATCATGTCTGATGTCCAGGACATCCGACTATCCCCAGGAAGTCTTTTCACCCAGGACATGTAATCCCCCCAGCCTTGCTCCCATAACTTATATGGACTCCCAGCTTCCTGAACCCCCAAAATTCTGACATTCCTAGGCTGTATGTCACCTAGGGTCACCCTGAATCCTCCCGCACCCCGATCCCCCAGGATTCCTGCCTTCCCACAGCCTATGAGTGCCACACGTCCTCTGACCCCTGGGGACCCCTGACCACAGAGCTCACCCTCCAGCCCTACGTAGCCAGGCTGGGACACGTAGGACTGATCTCCCATAAACACCAAACACTGGTACTGTCCCGCGTCTGAAAGCTGCAGGGAGTCGATTCTGACGGGCAAGAGGAGAGACAGAGAGGTTTGGGTCAGAGCTGGACACCGGGAGGGGGTCCGTCAGAATGGAAAGAGGGGTCCAGCCTGGAAGCCCATGAGAATGTTGAAGTAGGTCCTATTATTATTATTTTTGACATGGAGTTTAGCTCTTGTCGCCCAGGCTGGAGTGCAATGGCGCGATCTCGGCTCACTGCAGCCTCTGCATCCCAGATTCAAGCGATTCTCCTGCCTCAGCCTCCCGAGTAGCTGGGATTGCAGGCATGCACCACTATGCTGGCTAATTTTGTATTTTTAGTAGAGACAGGGTTTCTCCGTTTTGGTCAGGCAGGTCTTGAACTCCCGACCTCAGGTGATCCGACCACCTCGGCCTCCCAAAGCACTGGGATTACAGGCGTGAACTTCTGCGCTGGCCAGTAGGTCCTATTATTAACTTGATTTGCAGAAGAGGAAAGCGAAACCTTGAGGTTCCATCATATGCTGGAAACTGCACAGCTGACAAGGGGTCAAGCCGGGGTTCCCACCCAGGTGGGCTTTCTGCCCCTTGCATGATGGGAGCAAGGGTGGGACTCGGGGAGGCGGCCGCATACCTGAGCTGGCTGAACAATATCCAGTCATCCTCCTCATCTTCACCCAGGGGCACCTGGGTCTGGGTGATGTCTGCGATCTCCAGTGTCTGTCCATCCCGAAGCCAGTGCACCTCGGGAGGCTCTCTCTGAACCCGAACTTGGAGCTGACACCGAAGGGTCCCTGTGAGTCCCCGGGCGCCTGTGATATTCCCTGGGTGGCCCACGAAGGGGCTTTCTTCAGCCTGTGTGCCTGAAAGGGAAATGGGAAGAGTTAGCTTAGGAACTTCCCAGCTCCTTCCGGCCTTCAGTTCCACCCGGTCCCTGCCTGCGCACCCACCGCCCGCCAGGACCCTGCCAGGCCCTCAGGCCACATAGTTGCAGAGTGACCTCAGAGGGGGGTGGAGGGCGGAGGCTCTGAGGGGAGGATGGGAGCTTTCCCAGGGGACTGGGGTCCAGAGTCCATCCCATCAGGGAAGGAGGCTCAGGATCTGGCAGCCTCCCACGCCCTGGACTGCCTGGCAGGGCCAGCCCCTGCCCCTCCGTCCTCCCTTAGGGTCTCTAGAGACTTAGGTTGCTTGGTGCTGGTGGATGTAGGGGAAGACATGGGGGCAGGGAGAGGGAGATCAGGGTGGAGAGTGGGGAGAAGCCAGAGAAAGTCAGGCACGGGAGACAGAGAGGAGCAGAGATTCAGAGAGAGACAGAGAGACAGAGAGACAGAGGAGTCAGGCACAGAGAAAGTCAGGAGGCGAGACAGAGAGGAGCAGAGACATAGGGAGAGACAAAACAAGATGAAGAAGCGGCCCTCAAGAGAGACGACAAGAGGGGGGCAAACGGGGGAGACAGTCACAGACGGAGGCTGAGAAGAGAGCCCTGGAGAGCAGGGAGAGAGAAAGGCAGAGACTGAGAGAAACAGAGACCCAGAGAGAGCAGAGCTGGAGAGAGACGGAGAGACGAAGTGAGACACTCCCCCAGAGATGGAGCGGACTGCCAGGGCAGGGGCAAGTTGCGGGGGAGTTGGCAGGGACAAGGGTGTTCCCCAGGGCTCCAGAGCCCTCTCATCCCGCCGCCCGGCCCAACTCGGTGCCACTTCAGGAAGATTTCATCTTTCCCCGCAGCCCCCGGCTCAGCCCGTTTCTCCTCGGCCCCCTTCTCAGGTCCAGCCCCCGCCCCTGCCCTCAGCCTCTCCTTGTCTGTCTGTCCTCCGGGTCCTCTCTCCGGTCCTCCCGGCCCTTCTGCTCCTCTCAGTCTCTCGCTTTCTTTGCTGCTCCTGGTGAGTCTCTTGAGTCTGTGTCTCCCTCTCTTGAAGTCCCTTTTCTGTTATCCCAAAGAAACTCCTAAGCCAGCCCAGGCCCCCCCAACACCTGCCACTGTCCCCCACCTCCTACCCCTGTCCCAGCCCCTCCGAGTGAGCCCCTCCCCCAAGGAGCCCCCATCACTCACCCCGGGGGGCCACGCACGCCCAGCCGCACAGCACCAAGCAGCAGGCCAGCGGGACCTTGCCCATCCTGGTGCACCGCCGCGCCACGGTGCCAAACTTTCCTCAGAAGTTGCTGGGCTGCCTGCAGGGGAGAGGGCAGGGCCGGGCTGTCCCCAGCCCTCCCCCCAGCTCTGGGCTCCCCAGATTTGGCACTGCCTGCCTGGCACAGTGGCGGGGGGCCCTCTCCCCGGCTCGGCCCACAGCCGCCTTCCCCGCACCCCCGCCTCCGCCTCTCACTCCTAGACTCAGGCAACCCTTTCTCCGCCCCTGGCTCCCCCTTCGCCTCCACCCACCAGGGCCAGAGCCCAGGGGCCACCTGGACAGTCAGGGGTTAACCCAGGGAGGAGCGGATCAGCCCTTTCTTAAAGGGGCCAGGAAGGGAGCCGAGGAGGGGGAAGGGGACCCTGGTGGCTGTGTCCCAGTCCTGGGCCAGTGAGGCTGTGTGTCTCTCTATCCGGGCTCTGGGCGCTGTCCCTCTGGACTATGTGTCTGGTAAACATTCCTCCCGAACTCCACAGCCCGTGACGCCCCTCTGCCCGCCTCCACCCCCAGCCCAGCCCCAGCCAGGCCTCCTTGGCCCTCCACTCCCCTCACTCTCACGGCTCTGCGAACAAGGACACACACACACACACACACACACACACACACACACACACACACACACTCTCACTCTCTCTCTCTCTCTCTCTTAGACGTCATTGACACGCAGAGGCTAGGACAGGCAGAGACAAGCAGAGGGACCCAGACACGCAGGGGCACGCTGCCGGGCCACAGACACACTTAGACAGGCCGGGCCAGGAGCGCGATTCCTGGAGAAAACTGAGAAACAGGAGCACACTGCTGGGTGGGCATCCATGGGGGACACTCACTTGGGGAGACGTAGATCTTCAGACGCACCAACACCCACATGGACACATAAATGGAACACCAATATACGGGCGACACGGAAGGTGACCCAAGTTGGAATCCCAGTGCTGCCACTAACTGTGGGCTACAGGCAAGGGACTGGCCTCCTGAGCCTCAGTTTGTCCATCTGTAAAATGGGAAGAAGAATAGAGTAGTTGGCCGGGCACAGTAACTCACTCCTGTTTGGGAAGCCAAGGTGGGAGGATCACTTGAGTCCAGAGGTTTGAGACCAAACTGGTCAATGAAGTGAGACCCCTAGCTCTACAAAAAGTTAAAAAATTGCCGGGCGCAGTGGCTCAGCCTGTAATCCCAGCACTTTGGGAGGCTGAGGGGGGTGGATCATGAGGTCAGGAGTTCGAGACCAGCCTGACCAACATGGTGAAACCCTTTCTCTACTAAAAATATAAAAATTAGCCAGCCATGGTGGCAGGCGCCTGTAGTCCCAGCTACTCGGGAGGCTGAGGCAGGAGAATCGCTTGAACCTGGGAGGCAGAGGTTGCAGTGAGCCGAGATGTCGCCAATGCACTCCAGCCTGGGCAACAGAGTGAGACTCCCTCTCAAAAAAAAAAAAAAAATTGAAGCCGGGCGCTGTGGCTCATGCCTGTAATCCTAGCACTTTGGGAGGCTGAGGTGGGTGGATCATCTGAGGTCAGGAGTTCAAGACCAGCCTGGCCATCATGGTGAAACCCCATCTTTAAAAAAAAAAAAAAAAAAAAATATATATATATATATATATATATACATATATTAAAAAAATTGAAAAATTAATGGGGTGTCATGGCATGTGCCCGTGGTCCCAGCTACGAGGGAGGCTGGAGTGGGAGGAACGCTCGAGTCTAAGAGGTCGAGGCTGCATTGAGCCCTGACCATGCCACGCTCTCCCCCTCTGTGGGAGTGTGTGTCCTGGCCGTTGCAGACCTGGTACCTATGTATCGGGTCTGCTCCACCTCCATTCCTGTGCCCTGTGTGTTTGGCACGTGGAGGGCTCTGCATGCCTGGATGTCTGAGCAAGAGGAGGCTGGCGTCCGTGCCTCTGCTCTCGGCCACCTGTTTGGGTATCCCTAGGGTGCATCATGGAGTCCTGTCTGTTTGGCCTCCTGACATCTCTTCTGCCTGCCCCTTCCCGGCCTGCGGCCTGATCCTCCCTTCTCCTGTATCTGCTCCCACTCTTTTCTCGAATTTAGCAACCAGAAGACTGTTTTCTTTTTTTTATTTTTATTTTTTTTTAAAAATACGGGGTTTCACCATGTTGGTCCGGCCGGTCTTGAACTCCCGACCTCAGGTGATCCACCTGCCTTGGCCTCCAAAGTGCTTGGATTACAGGCGTGAGCCACCGCGCCTGGCCTGTTTTCTTTTTTGTTGTTTTTGTTTTTGTTTTTGAGACAAGAGTTTCACTCTGTCGCCCAGGCTGGAGTGCAGTGGTGTGATCTCAGCTCACTATAACCTCCGCCTCTCGGGTTCAAGTAATTCTTCTGCCTCAGCCTCCCGAGTAGCTGGGACTACAGGTGTCCACCACCACGCCTGGCTAATTTTTGTATTTTTAGTAGAGACGGGGTTTCGCCATGTTGTTCAGACTGGTCTCGAACTCCTGACTTTATGATCTGCGAACCTCAGCCTCCTAAAGTATTGAGATTACAGGCGTGAGCCACCGTGCCTGGCCGCTAATTTTTCTAAGTTCTTCTTTTCTTTTTTTTGCCATCAGTTTTGTCTTCTTTAATTTTTGTATGTTTAGTACACACAGGGCTTCGTCATGTTGGCCAGGATGGTCTCCAACTCCTGACCTCAAGCGATCCGCCTGTCTCAGTCTCCCAAAGTACTGGGATTACAGGTGTGAGCCACTGTGCCCCACCTTTTTTTTGAGATGGAGTTTTGCTCTTGCTGCCCAGGCTGTAGTGCAAATGAGCAATGTCCGCTCACTGCAACCTCCAGCTCCCAGGTTCAAGCAATTCTACTGCCTCAGCTTTCCTAGTAGCTGGGATTACAGGCATGCACCACCACTCCCGGCTAATTTTGTATTTTTACTAGAGACAGAGTTTTGCTATGTTGGTCAGGCTGGTCTTGAACCCCTGACCTCAGGTAATTCACCTGCCTTGGCCTCCCAAAGTACTGGGATTACAGGCATGAGGCACCTGGCCTGGCTCTGACCTTTTTTTGCACAGACAGAGTTTTGTTCTGTCTCCCAGGCTGGAGCGCAGTGGTGGCATCATAGTGCACTTCAGCCTCAGCCTCCTGGGCTCAAGCAATCCTTCCTCCTCAGCCTCCCAAGTATCTGGGACTACAGGCACTCACCCCCATGCCCGGCTAATTTTTATATTTTTTGCAGAGACAGGGTCTTACCACATTGCCTGGGCTGGCTGGTCTCAAACTCCTGGAATTACAGGCATGTGTGACTGTGCCCAGGCACCTGTTTCACTTGTGTCTCATTTCAGTGATGGCCCCAGGATCTATCCTGTCCCCCAGGTCTGAGTCCTGGAGTCCTCCTGGACACCCCAATGCCGCACTTCGTTACCAAGTTCCATGGAGAATTCAGTTTTGCAAACCTCACTCCCACCTCTCCTGGTCCCTCCCCACAGTCTCCCTCTGGTCCAGCCTCGTCCCCTCCAGCCTGAGCCCCAGCTCTTACCACCTCCCAGGGCTACTGGCTTTTTTTTTTTTTGAGATGGAGCCTTGCTCTGTCATCCAGGCTGGAGTGCAGTGGCTCAATCCCTGTTCACTGCAACCTCTGCCTCCCGGGTTCAAGCGATCCTCCTGCCTCAGCCTCCTGAGTAGTTGAGATTACAGGCATCCACCACCGTGCCAGGCTAATTTTTGTATTTTTAGTAGAGATGGGGTTTCACCATGTTAGACAGGCTGGTCTTGAACTCCTGGCCTCAAGTGACCTGCCTGCCTTGGCCTCCCAAAGTGCTGGGATTACAGGCGTGAGCCACCACACCTGGCCATGGGCTGCTGGCTTCCGTTGCTCTTTTCAACCTGTCTCCCACTCAACAGTCAGAAAGCTTCTTCCCGATCGCAGACCAAACCCTTTCCCACCCCTGCCTCAGACCTTTCAGGAAAACCCTAAACTCCTTATGTCTAAGTGACCGTCCCTTCGCCTCCCCAGGCTTCTCTCGCGTTCTCACCAGAAAAGCCCCCCTCCGAGGGCCTGGAGCAACCTCCTGCAGCCCTTGCCCCCGGCTCTACCATCCCTTCTCCATCACATCACTGTCTGGCCCCTCCCAGTCCAATCCAGGTCCACATGTTCTTCACTGCCAGCACCCCGTCCCTTTCCTTGGCAACACTTTGCCTGGGTTGTCATTATACATTTATTGGCATGATGATGTGTCTCACATCTGTCTCCTCCCGCTGGCCTGTGGCCTCTGCGGGGGCAGGGGCTGTGTATGTCTTGGGCAGTGCTACATCTTCATCACCCTGTAAAAGGCCTGCCACAAAGGGGACAGTTCCTCATTGTGGCTTTTTTCTTGAGACGGAGTCTCACTCTGTCGCCCAGGCTGGGGTGCAGGGGTGGTATCTCAGCTGACTGCAAACTCCACTTCCTGGTTCAAGCACTCTGTCGTCCAGACTGAAATGCCATGGCACCATCATAGATTGCTGCAGCCTCAAACTCCTGGGCTCAAGCGATCCTCCCACCTCAGCCTTCCCGAGTAGCCAAGACTATGTGTGCAAGCACACCTGGCTAATAAATAAAAAATGTTTTTGGCAGGTGCGGTGGCTCACGCCTGTAATCCCAGCACTTTGGGGGGCCAGGGCAGCTGGATCACGAGGTCAAGAGATCGAGACCATCCTGGTCAACATGGCGAAACCCCGTCTCTACTAAAAATACGAAAATTAGCTGGGCGTGATGGTGGGCACCTGTAATCCCAGTTACTTGGGAGGCTGAGATAGGGAGAATCACTTGAACCAGGAAGGCAGAGGTTGCAGTGAGCTGAGAACACACCATTGCACTCCAGCTTGGGTGACGGAGTGAGACTCTGCCTCAAAAAAAAAAAAAAAAAAAAAATTTTTTTTTTGTAGACACAGGGCCTGGGTATATTGCCAGGCTGGACTTGAACTCCTAGCCTCAAGCAATCATCCCACCTGGGCCTGTCTCTTTTTTTCTTTTTCTTTTGGGGTGAGGGAATGGTTCTTGCTGTCACCCAGGCTGGAGTGCAGTGGCACAATCCCAACTCACTGCAACCTCCACCTCCCTGGTTCAAGTGATCCTTCTGCTCCAGCCTCCTGAGTAGCTGGAATACAGGTGCCCACCACTGTGCCCAGCTAATTTGTGTATTTGTAGTAGAGACAGGATTTTACCATGTTGGCCAGGCTCGTCTCGAACTCCTGACCTCAGGTGATCTGCCTGCCTTGGCCTCTCAAAGTGCTGGGATTACAGACATCAGCCACCGCACCCAGCCAATTGTGGCATTTTTGAAGGGTGCAAATATGTGCAAAGGTCTGCTCACGTGTTTATGTATGTCGGGTAGGGGGAGTCCTGCTCACCCTAGGGCTCAGTGGACCCAGCTAGTTGATGGCCTACTTGAACCTGTAAATTCATTCACTCATGAACTATATGAACTATTTGCTGAGTACCTACTATGTGCCTGCAATTTACTTTCAAATGTATTTTTAAAAAATGAGACAGTACCAGGTGCAGCGGCTTATGCCTGTAATCCCAGCATTTTGGGAGGCCGAGGTGGTCATCTGAGGTCAGGAGTTCAAGACCAGCCTTGCCAACATTTGAAAACTCCATCTCTACTAAAAATACAAAAAAAAAAAAAATTAAGCCAGGCCTGGTGGTGTTTGCCTGTAGTCCCAGCTGCTCAGGAGGCTGAGGCAAAAGAATTTATTTTCTTTTCTCTCTTTTTTTTTTTTTTTTTGAGATGGAGTCTCACTCCTTGGTCACCAGGCTGGAGCTCAGTGGTATGATCTTGGCTCACTGCAATCTCCGCCTCTTGGGTTCAAGTGATTCTTCTGCCTTAGCCTCCTGAGTAGCTGGGACTACAGGCACGAGCTCCCAAGCCCAGCTAATTTGTGTATTTTAGTAGATGGGGTTTCACCGTGTTGCCCAGGCTGGTCTTGAACTCCTGAGCTCAGATGATCCACCCACCTCAGCCTCTCAAAGTGCTGGAATTATAGGTGTGAGCCACCTCACCCGGCCGGGAGAATCTCTTGAACCCAGGAGGTGGAGGTTGCAGTGAGCCGGGATTTCGTCACTGCACTCCAGCCTGGGCGACAGTGAGAGACCATCCCCTCCCCCCAAAAAATAAAAAAAGAAACTGGCTAGGTTGAGTGGGTCACGCCTATAATCCCACACTTTAGGAGGCCCAGGTGGGATGACTGCTTGAGGCTAGGAGTTTAAGACCAGCCTGGCAACATAGCCAGACCCTGAGTCTACAAAAAAAATTTTTTTAATTAGCCAGGTGTGCTTGCACACATAGTCTTGGCTACTTGGGGCAGCGGAGGAGGGAGGATCGCTTGAGCCCAGGAGTTTGAGGCTGCAGTAAGCTATGAGGGCACCACTGCATTCCAGTCTGGATGACAGAGAGAGACCCTGTCATTAAAAAGAAAAGAAAAGAAAAGAAAAGAAAAGATGGTCAGGTGGTGCTAGAGGTGGGGCTTCTACAATAAGCAAGAAAAGTTCACATCCTCCTGGAGCTCCCATTCAAAGGGGGAAGAGAAATAACACTCACATAAATACTTATGTTGCAAGATGGGCAGTGGAGAAAAACAAAGCAGGGGCCGGGCGAGGTGGCTCACACCTGTAATCCCAGCACTTTGGGAGGCTGAGGCGGGCAGATCATGAGGTCAGGAGTTCGAGACCAGCCTGCCCAACATGGTGAAACCCATCTCTATTATAAATACAAAAATTAGCTGGACATGGTGGTGTGCACCTGTAATCCCAGCTACTTGGGAGGCTGAGGCAAGAGAATCGCTCGAACCTGGAGGCGGAAGTTGCGGTGAGCCGGGAGCACGCCACTGCACTCCAGCCTGGGCGAAAGCGAGACTCCATCTCAAAAAAAAAAAAAAGAGAGATAAATAAATAGCAATAGGTAAAATAAATATATCAGGGCAGAGTGCAGTGGCTCATGCCTGTAATCCCAGCACTTTGGAAGGCTGGGATGGAAACTCCTGAGACCATGAGTTTGAGAGCAGCCTGGGCAATATAGTGAGACCCTTTCTCTATAAAAAATAAAAATAAGAAATTTAGCCAGGCATGGTGGAATGTAACTTTAGTCCCAGCTGCTTGGGAAGCTGAGGTGGGAGGATTGCTTGTGCCTAGGAGTCCGAGACTGCAGTGAGCTATGATTGTGTCACTGCACTCCAGCTTGGGCAACAAAGCAAAATCCCATCTCAAACAAAAAAAAAAAAAGAAAGAAAAAGGCAGAAAAGGATATAGATGAAGTAAAAGCTGCAGAAAGTTGATGACTATTGAAATGAGGCTGGGTGATGGGCACCTGGGGGCTCATTGTATCATTCTACTTTTGTGTATGTTTGCAAACTTCTTTCCTAGATAAAAAATTTAGGCCAGTTGCAGTGGCTCACACCTGTAATCCCATCCCTTTAGGAGGCCAAGGCGGGTGGATCATGAGGTCAGGAGTTCGAGACCAGCCTGACCAACATGGAGAAACCCTGTCTCTATTAAAAATATAAAACTTAGCTGGGCATGGTGGCATGCACCTATAATTCCAGCTACTCGGGAGGCTGAGGCAGGAGAATCGCTTGAACCTGGGAGGCGGAGGCTGCAGTGAGCCAAGATCATCACGCCACTGCACTCCAGCCTGGGTGACAGAGCGAGGAAAAAAAAAAAGAAATTTACAAATGGCTCTGGTTTCCTTGTGAAGGGGAGGATGGAGGAGGTGAGTGGGAGTGGGCTTAGGGTCTGTGTTCCAAGCTAGTTCTTGTGCCCAAGAGTCTCTAGGGTCTGGATCTAGTTGGCTTCAGGCTTTCACTGGCTGAGGGAGCCCTCAAGGTCCGCATTCCAGCTTCGGTTACCCTCTCCTTGCGCACTTCCCACCGCCAGACACCTTGGCCCTTTCTGGAAGTTAGGCTCAGCAGGCCGGCGAGGGGCCCCAGCCTGCCCCTCCTCCCAGCTCCACATCTGGTCCTGATGTTAGCAGTCAGGGTGGGCGGTGGCCATGTTTTTCAGCTCCCGCCCAGCCTCAGGGGAGGGGTGGACTCCCCTGTCCCCACCTCTTACTCACAGTGACTGGCTCGGGTCACACACATGCAGTAGGCTAAAGGCCAGGAACAAACTTTAATTCCCAAGCTGGACGTCTGATCCAGCTCACTCCCTAACAGGGTGAATTGAAACCTGGTCCCTATTTGGTCTTCCAGCCCCTTCTGCTAGGTCTAAAGGGGACTCTGGCGCCGAATAGGGACTGCAGATAAGTAAGCGTGTATGTGTGTGTGGAGGCACAGCAGGGGCCGCTGTCCACATGGTGGCATAAGCAGGTGTTGGGGGTTGAGCAGGTGTTCCTCTGGTCTGAGGGTCCTGGTGTGTCCAAGGTCTCTGTGCACGATTGCAGACCCAGATGTGTTTGCATTTAGGAGAATCAGGGTGCTTAAAAAGGGGTGACTGAGGCCGGGCGGCATGGCTCACACCTGTAATCCCAGCACTTGGGAGACCGAGGCAGGTGGATCACTTGAGGTCAGGAGTTCGAGACCAGCCTGCCCAAATAGTGAAACCCCGTCTCTACTAAAAATACAAAAAGTAGCCATGCGTGGTGGTGGGCACCTGTAATCCCAGCTGTCAGGGAGGCTGAGGCAGGAGAATTGCTTGAGCCCAGGAGGTGGAGGTTGCAGTGAGCCGAGATTGTGCCACTGCACTCCAGCTTGGGCAACAGAGCAAGACTCCGTCTCAAAAAATATAAAGGGGGGGTGACTGAAGGCTGCAGTTGCGGAGGTGGCTAGGGACTGTGCTTCGGTGGAAGTGGTGTGTCTCTTGTCGCTAAGATACTCTGGGGAGCCAGGACAATTGTCATACATGGGTAGCTGTGTGGACCAGTGGTTGGGGGTGTGTGGACATCAGTGGTCACAGGCTGGTGGCATGGTGCAGCTATGAGAAGGAGCACATGTTGGGCCGGTAGACAGTAATGATCTCTCTGTGGCATGACCCAGGAAGTGGCGCACTGTTCTCTGTGCCAGCACCAGAGACAGGGACAGACTGAGAAGTCTGGTGAATGGAGAGGGCGTGTGAGCTGTGGACACGTGTGGCTGTTTCTGTGGCTCGTGAAGGTGACAGCCAGACTCCCACGTATGGGCTGCAGATCCAGGGGAGTTGCATGGTGTCTGAGTCGGTGGGTTACCCGGCTACGCGCTTGTGATTGTGGATGGACTGTATTTATGTCCATGGAAAGCTAACGCAGCAGCTGCTTGTAGCCCTTGTAGTTGTGTATGGGTGTGTGGTCGTGCATCTTAACAGCAGCATGAGCCAAGTGAGTGAGTGTGTGGGCGTGGGACAGTCTCTGGAAAACAGCTGCAGGTGTGTAAATGTGGCCGCCTGCAGTGTAGACTGGAGACATAACCCTGTCCATGCGGGAGGGTTGTCTCCATCCTCCCATTCACAAGGAAACTCGAGGCTGGAGGCACCATCCCGGGCACCCACCACCTGCAAGTTGCCTTCCTTCATCTGGTCTATGCGGTAGGGTGAAGGTCAGCGGGACGGACTTGCAGCTGGAAGGCTGGGGGGACGTTGAAAAGGCCACTGATGGTGGGCTTGAGGCTCAGGGTGCCCGGTGGGCACGGGCTCTCCAGGGAGAAGGCTTGCAGGATGGATGTGAAGAAGAGGAAGAGCTCTGCCTTTGCCAGGCCCTCTCCAAGGCAGACACGCTTTCCTGGGGAGGGGGGGGGAGAGAGAGAGAGACAGACAGACAGAGAGAGACAGACAGAGAGAGACAGACAGAGAGAGAGAAAGAGAGGGTTGAGCCAGCCCTCCTCGTGCCCAGGCGCACAGGGAGAACAGCAGGTGGAGGGGCCAACAGTGAGCCCAGAGTGCGGAAGGGTGCCCCCAGCTGGTATAGGTGCCTGGAGTTCACCAGCGCCTGCTTGTTATCCCCAGGGCAGCAGCAGATACCTAAGGAGAAGGGCAGGAATGCCTCATGCTTCCTGAACCGTCCGTCTGCATCCAGGAAACGGTCTGGGTTGAACTCCTCTGGCTGTTCGAAGATGTTGGGGTCATGTAGGATGGAGCCGAGGAGTGGGTAGACCTCCGTGCCCTGACGGGAAATAAGAATCAAGCTATGGGCCAGGTGTGGTGGCTCACACCTGTAATCCCAGCACTTTGGGAGGCCGAGGTGGGCAGATCACAAGGTCAGGAGTTCGAGGCCATCCTGGCTAACACGGTAAAACTCCGTCTCTACTAAAAATACAAAATGTTAGCTGGGCATGGTGGCAGGCGCCTGTAATCCCAGCTACTCCGGAGGCTGAGGGAGGAGAATCACTTGAACCCAGGAGGCGGAGATTGCAGTGGGCTGAGATCATGACACTGCACTCAGAGCGATCTGAGAGAGTGAGACTCTGTCTCAAATAAATAAATAAATAAATAAACAATCAAATTACAAACTCCTTCCCACCCCAATCTATTAGGTCCTCGAGTGTGGCGCATTAGTCTGGGGTGCCAGGGACACTAGTTCACAAAACATAACGGCATCAACATTTGTTGAGGGTTGAGTGGGGTGCAGTGGCTTGTGCCTGTAATCCTAGCCATGTGGGTGGCTGAGGTGAGAGAAGCATCTGAGTCCAGGAGTTTGAGACCAGCCTGGGCAATACAGCATGACCCTGTCTCTATGAAAAATTAAAAAATCAGCCAGGCATGGTGGCGTGAGCCTATGGGCTCAGCTGCTCAGGAGGCTGAGGTGGGAGGATCACTTCAAACTCAGGAGTTCAAGGCTGCAGTGAGTTATGCTTGTACTACTGCACTCCAGCCTGGGAGACAGAGAGAGTCCCTGTCAAAAGAAAGAAAGAAAAGAGACAAGAGGGAGGGAGGGAGGGAGGAGAGAGAGAAGGAAAGAGAGAAAGAGAAAGAAAGAAAGGGGGAGGGCAGGAGAAAGGGAAAAAGAAAAAGAAAGAGAGAGAGAAAGAAAGAGGAAGGAAGGAAGGAAGGAAGGAAGGAAGGGAGGGAGGGAGGGAGGGAGGGAGGGAGGGAGGGAGGAAGGGAGGAAGGGAGGGCAAGCAAAGCCAAGCCAAGCAGACAGCAGCACAGGATCCTAGCTGCCGTGAGTTTGATTCTGCAGTGAAGGTGGAGGGAGCCACATGCACTAAGCGCTGGGGTTTCTGGGGAAACATCGCCCCCTTTCGGTTCCGCATCAGAGCTGCTCTCCAGTGAAGGGCCCTGAGATTGAGAGAAAGGCAGAGAAGAGAACGTGTGTCTGTAGCAGGGGCTAAGGGTCAGGAGGGCTTCCCTTAGTCCTGGACTTGCTCCTCAGTTTTCAAACTGCTTCTCCATGTGTCACCTCATTCGATTGTCCCAACCACTTAGAAGGAGGCAGAATTAGGAGATCTGTAGGGCAGATGGGGCCCAGAGACAAAAGGCAAGAAAACACAAACCGAAAAGAAACAGAAAGAGTAAAAAGGTGCAGAAAGAGAGGCTGGGCGCGGTGGCTCACGCCTGTCGTCCCAGCACATTGGGAGGCTGAGGTGGGCGATCACCTGAGCTCAGGAGTTCGAGACCAGCCTGACCAACATGGTGAAACCTTGTCTCTACTAAAAATACAAGTTAGCTGGACATGGTGGTGCATGCCCGTGATCCCAGCTACTCAGACAGCTGAGGCAGGAGAATCACTTGAACCCGGGAGGCAGAGGTTGCAGTGAGCCGAGGGCGCGCTGCTATACTCCAGCCTGGGCAACAGAGCAAGACTTAGTCCCCCAACCACCCCCCGACCACCGCCGGAAAAAAAAGATGCAGAAAGGGAGGGGGTGTTAGAGAGAGGAGGAGGAGAAAAATGCAGGAGTGTAGGGGCGGGGTTGGAGGAAGCGGGGGGAGAGAGAGAGAGAGAGAGGCACTAAGATAAAAAAAAAAGTCCCTGACAGCAACCCACCCGGGCTCAGGCCCCGAGGCAGAGAACCATGGGCCGAGGCAGTATGCATACCCACCTGGGGCAGGGTGTACCCTCGGAAGTGGGTGGTTCGCATGAGGGCGCGGGGTATTCCCATGGGCACCAGCGCCAGCAGCCGCTGCGCCTCGTGCAGAACTGCGTCGGTGTAAGGGAGGCGGGTGCGGTCCCCTAGGCTTGGCGCCTGGCCAGCCCCCAGCTCCCGAGTCAGCTCCTCCCGTACCCGCTCTGCAAGCAAGAGGAGGGTGGGGGTCAGGCAGGGGCAGGGCGCAGGGGTCCTCCTCCTCTCGGAAGCCCGTCTGCTTGCTTAGCTGTGGTTTGGGGTGAGGCTGACAGGTGAGGAGGAGTGGTCCCCAGCCCTCAATGAGCCCAAAGACCACACTTCTTGCGTGTTGGGTGTTCCATCAATCTTCTCTCTCTCTATCTTCTCTGTTTTTTTTTTTTTCTGAGACACAGTCCCACTCTGTTGCCCAGGCTGGAGTGCAATGGCGCGATCTCAGCTCACTGCAACCTCCACCTCCTGGGTTCAAGCGATTCTCCTGCCTCAGCCTCCTGAGTACGTGGGATTACAGGCATGCGCCACCATGACCAGCTAATTTTGTATTTTTAATAGAGACGGGGTTTCACCATGTTGGCTAGGCTGGTCTTGAACTCCCAACCTCAGGTGATCTGCCTGCCTCGGCCTCCCAAAGTGCTGGAATTACAAGCATGAGCCACTGAGCCCAGCCTCTTTTTTTTTTTTTTTTTTTTTTTTTTTGAGACAGCGTCTTATTCTGTTGTCCAGGCTGGAGTGTGTTGTCCAGGCTGGAGTGCAGTGATGCAATGACAGCTCACTGTAGTAGCCTCCACCAAATCTGCTGGGCTCTAGTGATCCACCTCAGCCTCCTGAGTAGCTATAACCACAGCCACACATCACCATGCTCAGCTAATTTTTCTATTTTTGGTACAGACAGGGTCTCACTATGTTGGCCAGGCTGATCTTGAACTCCTAGCCTCAAGTGATCCTCCCACCTCGGCCTCCCAAAGGGCTAGGATTACAGGCATGAGCAACTATGCCTGGCTCATGTATACTTACTTTTTTTTTGAGACAGAGTCTTGCTCTGTCTCCCAGGCTGGAGTGCAGTGGCGTGATCTCGGCTCACTGCAACCTCCACCTCCTAAGTTCAAGTGATCCTCCCACCTCAGCCTCCCGAGTAGCTGGGATTACATGCACCTGCCACCACATGCGGCTAATTTATGTTTTTTGTATTTTTAGTAGAGATGTGGTTTCACTAAGTTGGCCAGGCTGGTCTTGAACTCCTGACTTCGTGATCTGCCCACCTCAGCCTCCCAAATGCTGGGATTACAGGCGTGAGCCACCACACCAGGCCCTTGAGCCCTTTCTTTTTTTTTTTTTCTTTCTTCTTTTTCTTTTTTTAGAGGCAGGGCCGCTGTCACCCAGGCTGGAGTGCAGTGGTGCAATCATAGCCTGCTGTAGCCTCAAACTTCTGGGCGTAAGCAATCCTCCCACCTCTGCCTCCTACCTGTAGCTGGACTACAGGTACATGCCATCTCGAACTGCTAATCTTTTTTCTTCTTCTTTTTTTTTTGGTGGAGATGGTTTCACTGTATTGCCCAGTGGTCTCAAACTCCTGGCCTCAAGTGACCTTCGTCCACCTCCGCCTCCCAAAGATTTTTCTAAAATGTCAATCTGGGCCAGGCGCGGTGGCTCATGCCTCTTACCCTGCACTTTAGGAGGTTGAGGCCAGCGGATCACTTGAGGTCAGGAGTTCAAGATCAGCCTGGCCAACAGGGTGAACCCTTTCTCTACTAAACATATAAAAGTTAGCTGGGCATGGCAGTGCATGCCTATAATCCCAGCTACTTGGGAGGCTGAGGCAGGAGAATTGCTTGAACCCAGGAGACGGAGGTTGCAGTGAGCCGAGATCGAACCACTGCACTCTAGCCTGGGCAACATATTGAGACTCTGCCCACTCCAAAAAAAAAAAAAAAAATACCAGCCGGGCGTGATGGCCCACACCTGTAATCCCAGCACTTTGGGAGGCTGAGGCGGGAGGATCATGAAATCAGGAGATCGAGACCATCTTGGCCAACATGGTGAAACCCCATCTCTACTAAAAATACAAAAATTAGCCCTGCATGGTGGCATGTGCCTGTAGTTCCAGCTTCCCAGGAGGCTGAGGCAGGAGAATCGCTTGAATCCGGGGGGCGAAGGTTGCAGTGAGCCGAGATAGTGCCACTGCACTCCAGCCTGGTGACAGAGCAAGACTCCGTCTTAATAAATAAAATAGGCTGGGCGTGGTGGCTCACGCCTGTAATCCAAGCACTTTGGATCCGCCAAGGTGGGCGGATCACCTGAGGTTGGGAGTTCAAGACCAGCCTGACCAACATGGTGAAACCCCATCTTTAAAAAATAAATAAATAAAATAAAATAAAATACCAATTTGACCCTGCCCTCCCCTGCTCATTCGATGGCTCCATGCTCAGGAGACGGCACTAACGTATCACTGAGGCGACGAGGCCCGCACATCTGCCTTGTCTGTCACTATGCCTCATGCTGCAGTCAGCAGCTCCCTAACTTCTTCTGCCCCCTCGAAATGCCTGCCCATTGGTACCTCCAAGATCTAGCTCTGCCTGTCCGCTCCGCCCGTCCACTCTTCCCTCTAGAACCCACACTGTGTTTTGTTTCTTGTTTTTTGTTTTTCTTTCTTGAGAGGAGTCTCGTTCTATTGCCCTGGCTGGAGTGCAGTGGCATGATCTCTGCTCACTACAATGCCTGCCTCCCAGGTTCAAGCAATTCTGCCTCAGCCTCCTGAGTAGCTGGGGTTACAGGAGCGTGCCACCACCCCTAGCTAATTCTTTTGTAATTTTAGTCGAGACAGCGTTTCACTATATTGGCAAGGCTGCTTTCAAACTCCTGACCTTGTGATTCACCCACCTCGGCCTCCCAAAATGCTGGGATTACAGGCATGAGCCACCTTGCCCGGCCCCACGCTGTTGTTTTTTGAGACAGTGTCTCCTTCTGTCACCCAGTCTGGAGTGCAGTGGTGTGATGTCCGTTCACTGCAACCTCTACCTCCTGGGCTCAAGCAATTCTCATGCCTGAGCCTCCTGAGTAGCTGGGATTACAGCTACTTGGCTAACTTTTGTATTTTCAGTAGAGATGGGCTTTCACTATGTTGGCCAGGCTGGTCTTGAACTCCTGTTCTCAAGTGATCAGCCCGCCTCGGCCTCCCAAAGTGCTGGGATTACAGGCGTGAGCCACCGCACCCAGCCCAGAACTCTTACTTCTGTTCCCAAGGCCTGGCAGGTGAAAAACGCTCTTACTTTGGACATGAGGGTATTTCATCAGGAGCAGGAGGGTATAGCCGACCGTGGCGCTGACTGTCATTGTCCCAGCAAACAGCAAATAAATGACTGTCATCAGCATGTTCTTCTCGGTGAATTCTGTGTGTGGGTTTTGTCCCTCCTGAAAGAAACCAGGCAGAGGGGCTGAGAGAACACAGGCTTCGGGAAGTAAATGTCCAGAACAGCCACGCCTGGGGTCAGCACCACAAGTTAAAGTTTTGTCAGGGGGTTTGTTTATGTATTTATGTATTTATTATTTATTTTTTGAGATGGAGTCTCTGTCGCCCAGGCTGGAGTGCAGTGGCACGATCTTGGCTCACTGCAACCTCTGCCTCCCGAGTTCAAGCCATTCTCCTGCCTCAGCCTCCCGAGTAGCTGGGATTATAGGCACCTGCCACCATACCTGCTTAATTTTTGTATGTTTAGTAGAAACGGGGTTTCACCATGTCGCCCAGGCTGGTCTCAAACTCCTGACCTCAGGGGATCCACCTGCCTCGGTCTCCCAAAGTGCTGGGATTACAGGCGTGAGCCACTACTGCCAGCTGGGAAGTAGACTCTTGATATTAGTTCTCTCTGGTTAAAATGTTTTTGAAAATGAAAGGGAATGACTACTAATGAAAACACAGAAAATTATAAGGGTCGGTGAAGATGTGGAGACTCTGAAATGCTTGTGCACCATTGGTGGGAATGTGAAATGATGCAGCCCTGTGGAAAATTGTGCAGCTGTTCCTTCAGACATCAAGAATAGGGATGGGAGTGGTGGCTCACATCTGTAATCCTGGCCCTCTGGGAGGCTGAGGCAGGTGGATTGCTGGAGCTCAGGAGTTTGAGATCAGCCTGGGCAACATAGTGAGACCTTGTCTCTACTAAACACACAAAAGATCTGCTGGGTGTGGTGGCATGTGCCTATAATTCCAGCTACTCAGGAGGCTGAGGCAGGAGAATTGCTTGAGCTCAGAAGATCAGGGCTGCAATGAGCTATGACTGTGCCACTGCACTGCAGCCTGGGCGACAGAATGAGACCCTGTCTCAAAACACAAACAAACAAAAATTAGAATTATAGAATTACCACCGGGCACGGTGGCTCACGCCTGTAATCCCAGCACTTTGGGAGTCCAAGGCAGGTGGATCACCTGAGGTCGGGAGTTCAAGACCAGCCTGACCAACATGAAGAAATCCCATCTCTACTAAAAAGAAAAACAACAACAAAGTTAGTTGGGTGTGGTGGTGCATGCCTGTAATCCCAGTTACTCAGGGGGCTGAGGCAGGAGAATCACTTGAACCCGGGAGGCAGAGGTTGCAATGAGCCAAGATCACGCCATTGCACTCCAGCCTGAGTGACAGAGAGAGACTCTGTCTCAAAAAATAAAAGTAAAAAGAGAAATATTATTCTCATATAATTAATAAAGTGGGCTTTAGTAACATAACTTGATATTGCAAGGCTTCCTAGTAAATGACTGTAATTCACATAAAATTGTGAGCTTACATAAAAGTGTGGGGAGGCTGCAGGGGGTGGGATGAAGTGATTCTGGGGATTGTTGGGATAGACCTTGGGCATGAGGCCTGAACTCAAGGGCCGAGGTGGGAGGGAGAAGAAAGAGGAGAGACAGAGAGCCCAGCACAATCGCCCAGGTCAGAGGGAAAGGCAGTGAGAGCCACACCCTGAAAGAGACAGATGGTCACACAGAGAAGAGACACACGCTGGGCGCGGTGGCTCTCGCCTGTAATCCCAGCACTTTGGGAGGCCAAGGCGGTCAGATCATGAGGTTGAGAGATCGAGACCATCCTGGCCAACATGGTGAAACCCGCTCCACTAAAAATACAAACATTAGCTGGGCGTGGCGGTGCACGGCTGTAGTCCCAGCTACTTGGGAGGCTGAGGCAGGAGAATCACTTGAACCCGGGAGGCGGAGGTTGCAGTGAGCCGAGACTGTGCCATTGCACTCCAGCCTGGCAACAGGGTGAGACTCCATCTCAAATAAAGAAAAAGAAAAAGAAAAAGAGATGTATACACCCACACAGAGACACTCATACTCACAGAGACATGCAGAGAGAGAAAGAGGGACCCAATCGAGGTCCCCAGGGACATCTGGCTGGGGACCCACCAGGCCACCACCTCCATTTGGAGAGGGGTCCCTGCACCCTTCCCGCACCTGTGCCATCTTCAGCAGGAAGGCATCAACAAGGTCACGTGCGGGGCTCGAGGCATCCAGGTTCGCCCGGTGCTGCCGCACCTGCTGGACTGTGAAGGCAGCCAAGGTGTCCACATGGTGCAGGAGCTGCTTGTGGGGGCCTGGCAGGGGCCACAGGAACCAGGAGAACATCTCATAGGTCTGTGGGGAGAAGAGCAGCTAGTTGTCGTGGGATCTGGGCAGCAACCTTTAGGGAAGGTAGTTGGGGAGGGGTCCCACCCACTCACCTGACCCCCTGGGGAGCTGACTCCCAGCAGGGTACCACCAGCTGCCTGGACCACGGCCTGGAACTCCTTATCCTCATAGGAGAAGCGGAGGCCAAAGAGAAGGGAGCAGACTACGTTGGAGGTAGCCTGGGCCAGCAGCAGGGAGGGATCGAATGGGCGTCCTGGGGGGAGTGGGGGCAGGGAGGTGGGCTGTGATGGAGCCAGGCAGAGGGGAGCAGTTTGGAGTTGAACCCGACCAGAGAGAGACAGGGAGGCCGGGAAAGACAGACGGATGGAGAGTGCAGGGAGAGAGCTAAACAGGCAAAGAAGGAGACAGACAGATGGGAGAAAGAGAGAGACAGACTTAAGGCCCGAGAAACAGAGGAAAGGAGTGAAAGAGAGAAGAGACAGGCCGGGCGCGGTGGCTCACGCCTGTAATCCCAGCACTTTGGGAGGCCAAGGTGGGCAGATCACAAGGTCAAGAGATCGAGACCATCTTGGACAACATGGTGAAACCCTGTCTCTACTAAAAATACAAAAATTAGCCGGGCATGGTGGTGGGCGCCGGTAGTCCCAGCTACTCAGGAGGCTGAGGCAGGAGAATCACTCGAACCTGAGAGGTGGAGGTTGCAGTGAGCCGAGATCACGCCACTGCACTCCAGCCTGGGAGACAGAGCAAGACTCCATCTCAAAAAAAAAAGAAAAAGAAAAGAGACAGAGAGATGGAGACCCAGGAAGAGAGGGATGACAGCACCAGAGACACACAGAGAGATGTCATAACAGCCTTGGAGAGACATCGAGACAGAGACAGAGAGGGGGGGTGACCAGAACAGAACCCCCAGCCCAGCCCTAGAGCCCAGGGCTTCCCCTTCAACCCATTCCGGGACCTGGGTTGGGGCCACTGCCAGCCACAGCGGGAGGGTCTCACTTGGCTGGCGACCCTGGGGTGACCCCACCATGCTGACCTTCTGTCCCCTGGAATGCCTCCACCAGACACTTGGCCTCTGCCTGGATCAGCTCGTCGCCTTCTCGCTTCCCCATGCCCAGGTCCCGCAGAGCAAGCATGGTAAACTTCCTCAGCTGCCTCCACCGCTCCCCGTTGGAGAAGAAAACCCCTGTGCAGAAGGCTAGACTCAAGGAGGGACCGGCCCCTCTCCCCATTCCCCCCCCTTTTTTTTTTTTTGCGATGAAGTCTTGGGCTGTCACCCAGGCTGGAGTGCAGTGTCCTGGTCTCAGCTCACTGTAACCTCTGCCTTCCAGGTTCAAGCAGTTCTCCTGCCTCAGCCTCCCGAGTAGCTGGGACTACAGCTGCACACCACCACGCTGGGCTTTTTTTTTTTTTTTTTTCAATTTTCTTTTTTTAGTTGCATTTTAGGTTTTGGGGTACATTAATTTTTTTTTTTTTTTTTTTGAGACAGAGTCTTGCTCTGTCTCCCAGGCTGGAGTGCAATGGCACTATCTTGGCTTACTACAACCTCTGCCTCCTGGGTTCAAGCAATTCTCATGCCTCAGCTTCCCAAGTAGCTGGGATTACAGGCAGCCATCATCATGCCTGGATCTTTTTTGTACTTTTTAGAGATAGGGTTTCACCATGTTGGCCAGGCTGGTCTTGAACTCCTGACCTCAGGTGATCCGCCCACCTCGGCCTCCCAAAGTGCTGGGATTACAGGCATGAGCCACCATGCGTGGCCTAATTTTTATTTTTAGCAGAGACAGGGTTTCACCTTGCTAACCAGGATGATCTCGATCTCCTGACCTTGTGATCTGCCCGGCTCAGCCTCCCAAAGTGCTGGGATTACAGGCGCGAGCCACCATGCCTGGCCAATTCCCCCTTCTTTCTAGTGAGGTGCCCTGAGGGAGATTCTTCAGGCTCCATCCTGAGTCCATTCCAGCCTAGCCCAGGGATGCGGACTCAGTAGGTACTCAATAAATGTGTAATCAAACTGGTTCTCCCATCCTTTGCCCGTGGGTCAGGGGGACATTCTCCTGAAAAGTAGGTAGCTGGGATGACCCAGGCTCCTTCTGTTTTGTAATTATTATTGAGACGAGGTCTTGCTCTGTTGCCCAGGCTGGAGTGTGGTGGCATGATCTTGGCTTACTGCAACCTCCGCCTCCTGGGTTTTAGCCATTCTCCTGCCTCAGCGTTCCAAGTAGCTGGGATTACAGGCATACACTGTTGTCTAGGCTGGTCTCGAACTCCTGACCTGAGGTGATCCACCTGCCTCAGCCTCCCAAAGTGCTAGGATTACAGGTGTGAGCCACTGCCCCCAGCCTGTTCCGTCATTAACCAGGATGAATGAAGAGTTCTTTCTTCTTTCCTTCCATCCACTCATCCCATCATTTATGGAGTCCCACTGGGTCCTTTGACCCATGTAGTTTGGAGGTGGAATAGAGAGGGAGGAGGAAGGGAGGAGGATGGAACTGTACCATTTTCCTCCTTTATCCAAGACAGCTGGTCCAGAGAGACCCTCCCTGTCCAATGCCAGCCTGTCGTGGCCTCTCGGGCACCGCCCCTTGGGCGTTTCCTGCCCTTGCCACACTGTGTTCCAAACTGGCCTCAGTATCTCTCCTCTCCCTGTTTCAAATCACCATCCACTCCCTGGCCAGAGCCCCCAGCCTCTCCCAATCACCGCTTCCTCCGCCTCCCCCGGCCCCAGCCCTGGTCCAGCCTGGTCCCCACCCTGCACTCCCAGCTTCCAATTTCAGCCGCTTCAGGCAGAAACCACAGGATCTTCCCAACTCCGACTACAGCTGTTCCCTGCTTCAAATCACCTGCTCCCAGGAAAATCAAAACCCCAAACACTCGCCCGGCGTGACTCACAGGCCCTGCGTGACTCGGGATTTCCCTGGCTTCTCAGCTTTGTTACTTAGCCCACTAAGACTGTGCTGTTCTTCTCTCACTTCCTCAAAGGGGTCACGATCCCCTGTCCAGGCCTATGATCCTGCAGTTCCCTCTGCCTGCATCACTCTCACCCCCCTCCATCCCATCCTTGGTGAACTAACTCATTCATCCTTCACATCCCAGCTCAAATGTCACCTCCTCTGAGAAGCCTTCCCTGATTCCCTCTTCACCCTCGGACAGGTGCCTGTGCCTTGTGTTTGCTCTCAAAGCTGTGCCTCTCACTTCAGGATTCTGTTCCATCTATCGTCTTGCTGCAGTACAAGCCCGCCTCTCCCACAGTAGGAGAGGACACCACGTCTGTCAACTCTGTGTACCTCGTACTCAGTACAGGACCAAGCATAACATCATTTTTAAAAAGAACTTTTGTGGAGGCAGGGTATGTTGCCCAGGCTTGTCTCAAACTCCTAGGATCAAGTCACCCTCCCGTTTCAGCCCCTGCAAGTGCTGAGATTACAGGTGTGAGCCACCGGGCCCAGCTTCATTCATCAGCTGAACGGATGAATGCTTCTCTCAAAGTCACGCTTTTGAAGGCGTTGCTTCTTGGGCCTGGAACACCCTTCCCACTCATCTTAAGCGTCTCAGCTTCGACAGCCTCTCTTCCAGGAAGACTTCCTGAATCTCTCTCACCAAACAAGCTGGGTCAGGCACTCCTCTAAATCCCTAAGGTTTCAGGGCTTCCCTCCTCCTGGCCTTGACCCCTCTTGCCCTGATCCCTTCCTGGCACACCCTGACCTTTCTCCCTCTGCTTCCCCATCTTGGCCTGACCACTCTGGGTTGTCACTGTGTGGTGAGTCTGTCTCCCCGCTGGCCTAGGGGCTTCCCCAGAGCACCTAGGTGCTGTCTTAGTCCTGGCAGTGCCCAGCACGGGCCTCCTGCTTTCTGTTGTAACACAGAGAACCGTTTTTATTGTTCGAGGGCTTGCCCACCAACTCCCAGCACCTTGAAGGCTCTCGCGGCTTCTTTCGGAGCCCTCAGGGCTTTACCTGGATCACTGATGGTTATCACTGATAGGACAACCTGGTGAAGACCTGGTGATTAGTGAGTGTTCACTTTATGCAAGGCTATCCTCACTCAGTCACTCAATCCTACATGACGGGCACTGCTTTCTTTGGTTTTTTGTTTGCTTTGTTTGTTTGTTTTTTGAGATGGAGTCTTGCTCTGTTGCTCAGGCTGGAGCGCAGTGGCACGATCTTGGCTCACTGCAACCTCTGCCTCCCAGGTTCAAGTGATTCTCCTGCCTCAGCCTCCTGAGTAGCTGGGATTACAGGTGCACACCACTATGCCCAGCTATGCTTTGTATTTTTAGTAGAGACAGGGTTTTGCCATGTTGGCCAGGCTGGTCTCGAACTCCTGATCTCAAGTGACCCATCCACCTCCACCTCCCAAAGTGTTGGGATTTCAGGCATGAGCCACTGTGCCTGGCCAATGGGCACTGCTATCACCCCATTTTACAGATGAGGAAACAGAGGCACTGAGCCGTGTGCAAAGGTCACACACTAGTAAGTGGTGGCAGGCTGTGCGTAGAGGGCCTACCAGCCCTTGACTTACCATGGCTGTCAAACGTCCGTTCCAGCATTGCTATGGTTCCCCGGCCGCTGAACTCCTCAGCCTGACCTCCCAGGGCTTCCCGCACAGCATCCTGCCCAACCAGGACCACCACGGGCCGCCAGGGTCCCAGGTAGATGGTGAACACTGGTCCATACTTCTTACTCAGCTGGGGGCAGCGAGGAAGAAAGAAGAGGGTGCTGTGACCTCTTCCAGCCAAGGTGTCTCCCTCATGGCCTCTGTCATTGCAGGAGCCTCCGGGTTAGCTGCAGCTCCCTCTACCCACAACCTGCCCCCATCCCAGCAGAAATAGCTCCCTCGGGAGGCTCAGTTCTCTTTTTGCACCAGGTTCCCAGGCCTCCTCCCCCAGTACCTCCTTCAGTGGCATCCCCCGACTTCCTGCCATTCCCTCGTTCCCCCGATTCCTGCTGAACCCTCACCTCTGACATTGGGCAATCCAGAACCAGTGTTGGTCTCCCCTAATTCCCTATGATCCTCCCACCACCCAAATATCCAGCCACCCCTTTCAGTCACCGCAAAACCGTCAAATTCTGGAGCAGACACTGCTGAGTATCGGCCCCATCTCTCCCCCAAGGCCACACCCCTTTTTCTACGTCCTTGAAATCACCCAGAATCTCTTTGAATGGGGAACTTCAGGTCTCTTCCCACTCCCACCTGCTATCCCATAAGGCTGGGGTTGCTTCTGCCTTCTTTCTTCCCTCCCTAGTCCCAGGAACTCCCAGCTGAGCTCCACCCATCCTCCCACCCTGCATTCATTCTCTGCAGACAGATTCCTTCAGTGGGATCCCCTCTCTGAGCCTGCAGCCCTCCAGCCTCTTGTCTCCAACTCCCCCTAGAGAGTCTCCGCCTTTTCTTCTTTGTCCCCTCTTTAGCTGACCCCACCTGTATGGCTCCAGCTACCTCTCCCTCTGGGACAAGCCGCCAGCCGCAGCAGCTTCTCCTTGGCTGGAGGACTCCTGTGTCTCGCAGCCTCGGTCCCAGTACATCACCTTCCCAGGATTCTGCGGGCAGAGGTCTCTGCCCCTCGTCGCCCTGGTCCCCCTCGTCGCCCTGGTCCCCCCCGCACCATCCTGTCTCCCGGGCACCCGTCCGCTTCTCAGCCCTGAACGACCTGCACCTGCCCCCACCCCAGGTCACCCGCAGCCCCTTTGCCTTGGGACCCCTGCCCCTGCCTCCTCCCTGGGGTCCCCGAAAAGTCCCTCGCCCTGACACTCAGGTGTCTCTCCCAGGGGGACGCTCCCGGGGCCCCTCACCCGCATGAGTCCCGAGTACAGCGCCCCCGGCCGTAGCTGCAGGAGGTTCCCCAGCAGCGGCAGCGGCGTGGGCCCGGGGGGCAGGTGGCCTCGAGCCCGGGTCCCAGACAGCGCCAGCGTCAGCAGCAGGAGCAGCGCCAAGGCCAGCAGCAGCGTCCAGGTGCCGGTCGCCTCCATCGCGGCAGGTCGGCTCCTTCTCCTCTCCCAGGCGCTCCGCGCGGCTGGGCCAGTCAGGGGCGGGAGCCGGGCGTCTCCCTCCCCAGCGAAGTCAGGCGCGGGGCGGGGCAGCCAGCCCATCCCCCGTCTGCTGGGCCGGCTTATCTCCCCGCCGCCGGGTTTCTCCCGAACCCACGCCGCCGCCTGATGTCAATGACTCACGCTCCAACGACGTCTCCCGGGTCACCCAGGTTTACGCGGGACTCGGGTGACGGAGACAGCGCCTTGGGTCCCCAGATAGGGAGTAAGCAAACAGAAAAACCTGGAAGCCAGAGACTTTGGCCGCCTGGAGGCTGCCACGCCCTGCGCCTGGCAGTGACCCCGCGTCGCCCTCCCCAGCTCCTGCCTCCCTCATTGTTCGGGTGTGGGTTCGTGTGTGCGTGCGCTTATGGGGTGTCTTTGAGCCAATTTTCTCCAGCATCTTACACGAACCAGGAGAAGGGACTTGACCTGAAGTCCAAGGAGACAAATCGGTTGGCCCCAGGTCCACTTGGCTGAGTGGCAGAGTTAGGATTTCAACTTGGGCCAGTCACAATGACTGAGTCATTCATTCATTCACTTAGAGGCAGTTTGCAGCGCGGTTAGGACGGGGATGGCTGAAGCCAGACTGCTTGAATTCACAGTCCAGCTCCTCCGTGCCTCCCTTAACCTTGTAAAACGAGGCTAGTTTTCAGGATTAAATAGTACACCCGTGCAAACCATTTAAAGCAGACGCAGGTGCAGATGGAACAAGCGCTAAATAGATAGCGGCTCATATGTCTGCAACTAACTTTACTGAAGTCTTACTGTAGACAAGACCTTGTTCTAGGCCCGAGGTTGCAGCTGTATAAGTGATGGAGAGAAGGGCTCTGACCTTCCTGAGCTCATAGCCACATGCAGATGAAACTGAAATGAAGACAATTTCAGGAAGTGAAAAGGCCCGTCAGGGAGGTGGATGGGCTTCTTCAGAAAGGAAGCAGAATGTTATTGTAGGTTTGGTTCACTGCTGTATCCCCAGCATGTCGTGCAGTACCTGACACGCAGTAGGCACTCAATAAATATTTGTTGCATCAAATATTGAACGTAGGTGATGAGATTCATGAAGTCTGCATGGCACTCTTGCAGAGTCTAGGAAAAGACTTTGCATCTTATTTCTATGGCACACAGCAGCTATCTGGAGGGGTTTTCAGAAGGGCAGTTACTCTGCTTGCTTTGCATTTTCATTTCATATTTTATTATAAAAATACTAAAATTTCAAACAGAACGTGAACACCTGTACACCCATCAGATTCCACATTTTATTATCTTTTCTTAGTTACCTATCTATTCTTTGTGTTGTTTTTTTGTTTGTTTGTTTGAGATGGAGTCTCACTCTGTTGCCCAGAGTGGAGTGCCACGGTGCGTGATCACGGCTCACTGCAATCTCCAACTCCCAGGTTCAAGCTATTCTCCTGCCTCAGCCTCCCAAGTAGCTGGGATTACAGGCGCACACCACCATGCCTGGCTAATTTTTGTATTTTTCATAGAGACAGGGTTTCACCATGTTGGCCAGGCTAGTCTTGAACTCCTGACCTTGTGATTTGCCCACCTCAGCCTCTCAAAGTGTTGGGATTACAGGCATGAGCCACTGTGCCTGACCCTGCAATGTTTTTAGGAGGTCCCAAATCCAACCTTGAGCCTCCGCTAACTCTGTTCTACCCCCACAAGGACTAACAGACATCTCAAACTTCAAGGATCCAAAAGAATTCCTGATTCCCCCACCTCCTGCAAAACGGGCTCTACCAGCTTCCCACCCCACCTGGGAATACTTTATCTCATCTCCTTCCTTAAGATATCACTGGCTAGATGTGGTGGCCTGTGATAATACAAAATTAGCTGGGCATGGTGGTGCCTGCCTGTAATCCCAGCTACTCAGGAGGCTGAGGCAGGAGAATTGCTTGAACCCCAGAGGCAGAGGTTGCAGCGAGGCTGGATCTCGCCATTGCACTCCAGCCTGGGCAACAAGAGCAAAACTCCATCTCAGACAAAAAAAAAAAAGAAGAAGGTATCACTTGCCAGTCTCGGTGGCTCACACCTGTAATCCTAGCACTTTGGGAGGCCAAGGCGAGTGGACTGCCTGAGCTCAGGAGTTCAAGACCAGCCTGGGCCACACGGTGAAACCCCGTCTCTATTAAAATACAAAAAATTAGCTGGGCGTAGCAGCATGTGCCTGTAGTCCCAGCTACTCGGGAGGCTAAGGCAGAAGAATTGTTAGAACCCGAGAGGCAGATGTTGGCGGTGAGCCGAGATCACACCACTGCACTCCAGCCTGGGCAACAGAGCAAGACTCCATCTCTTAAAAAATAAAATAAAATAAAATAACTTATCACCATCTTTTCACTTGCTGATGACAACAAAATATAGGAGGAGGGAAAAATATTAGTTTCATTAGACAACACATCCTTCTGGGTTATCAGATTCTGGTCTTATTCACCGTCTTTGCAGCCGTCTTTCCCCCATTGCAGTAATCTTTTTGCATAAAGTCTCTCCTCGCCTGAGACCACATCTGTTTTTGTTTGACAGGGTTAACCTTGATTTCTCCCTTTGACTTTAAACCCAATTTGCCAGCAAATCCTGCTGGCTCTACCTCCATATACATCCCAAATTTATCCATTTCCTCCTTTCCCCGCCACCCTGATCCAGCTGACACCAGCCTTGATCCAAGTTACTGCCATTGCTTGCCTGGATTTTGCAGTAGCCTCCCCACTGAGCTACCTGCTTCCTGTCTCCTTCTCCCCCTCCTCCACAATTCACTCACTGGATGGCAGCCAGAAAGGTCTTTTTAAATGCGAGGAGGAAACTAATCTAAGGCCGGTGTGGTGGCTCACACCTGTAATCCCAGCACTTTGGGAGGCCGAGGTGGGCAGATCACCTGAGATTGGGAGTTCGAGACCAGCCTAATCAACATGAAGAAACCCTGTCTCTACTAAAAATACAAAATTAGCCAGGTGTGGTGGTGCATGCCTGTAGTCCCAGCTACTCGGGAGGCTGAGGCAGGAGAATTGCTTAAACCTGGGAGGTGGAGGTTGCAGTGAGCCGAGATCATGCCATTGCACTCCAGCCTGGGTGACACCAGCGAAACCCCGTCTCAAAACAGCAACAACACAACAAAAACAACTAATCTACAGTGGGAGGGAAGAGGGATCAGTACAGACTCCAGGGAGCATTCTAGTTTTGTTCTTGAGAGAAAGGTCTCTAGCCTAGAATAAAAATAGCAAGACTGTTGACCAGGCACAGTGGCCAAGGCTTGTGGATCACCTGAGGTCAGGAGTTGGAGACTAGCCTGGCCAACATGGTAAAATCCCATCTCTACTGAAAATACAAAAATTAACCTGGCATGGTGGCACATGCCTGTGGTCTCAGCTGCTCAGGTGGCTGAGGCAGGAGAATCACTTGAACCCAGGAGGTGGAGGTTGCAGTGAGCCAAGATTGTGCCACTGCACTCCAGCCTGGGTGACAAAGCAAGACTCAGTGTCAAAAAAAAAGCAAGACCATAAAGATTGAGTCTAATGTTTGAAGATGACCAAGATTGCCACATTCTATAGATTTAAAAACTTAAAAGTTCTTAAGAGTTTAAAGATTCTGGCTGAGTGTGTCGGCTCATGCCTGTAATCCCAGCACTCTGGGAGGCTGTAATTCCAGCTACTCAGGAGGCTGAGGCAGGAGAATCAAGTGAACCCAGGAGGCAGAGGTTGCAGTGAGCCAAGATCGTGCCACTGCACTCCAGGCTAGGTGACAGAACAAGATTCAATCTCAAAAGAAGAAGTAGAAGACGCTTTTCAGACCAGGAATTCCAGCAACCAAAGTGAAGGCCACCACCCACCAAGGAATAGGATCAGCACAAGAATATAGCTTCTTCATCTCCCAGTCCCGTGACTTCACCCTGCATTCTTCAGCCCATCGTCTCTTCTGGCGACCCTAGGTGAAATCTCTTCTCTCTTGCAACCCAGTGTCTCCGTATGTTGATTTGCTGTGTGCACTGGACAAAGAGCCTATTACAGTTACAACTGGTTTGCAGCAGAGAAAGAGGTTTAATTGTAGGGTATGGTGGCGCATGCCTGTAATCCCAGCTACTCTGGGATAAGAAGATGGGAAGAAATCTCACATCCATCTCCCCTAAGAGTTTGGGGCTAGGGTTTTCAAGGGTTCTGGAGTGGGCTGAAGGGTGGAGATCATTGATTAGTGGAGAGTGATGTCATGGGACAGAGAGGGGAAGACGTTATATTCTCTCTCTTTTTTTTTTCTTTTTTTTTAAGATGGAGTTTCACCACGTTGGTCAGGCTGGTCTTGAACTCCCGACCTCAGGTGATCCGCCTGCCTTGGCCTCCAAAGTGCTTGGATTACAGGCTTGAGCCACCGTGCCCGGCCAGAAGTTATATTCTCATGCTGATCCTCATCCTCCGCAGGGAGTCTTCAAACTGGTTGCTGGGATTGGGGTCCAAAAAACATCTGATGTGATTCTTAAACAAAAACATCATGATTCTAAGGTCCGAGTTGCTGTCTATAGGAACAAAGGGGATACAAATAATATATATATATATATTTTTTGAGACGGAGTTTTGCTCTTTTTGCCCAGGCTGGAGTGCAGTGGTGCGATCTCAGCTCACTGCAACCTCTGCCTCCCGGGTTAAAGCGATTCTCCTGCCTCAGCCTCCCAAGTATCTGGGATTACAGGCATGTGCCACCACACCTAGCTAATTCTGTTTTGTTTTGTTTTGTTTTTTTGAAACTAAGTTTTGCTCTTTTCACCCAGGCTGGAGTGCAATAACATAATCTCGGCTCACCACCACCTCCGCCTCCTGGGTTCAAGCAATTTTCCACCTCAGCCTCCCAAGTAGCTGGGATTACAGACATGCGCCACCACGCCTGGCTAATTTTGTATTTTTAGTAGAGATGGGGTTTCTCCATGTTGGTCAGGCTGTTCTTGAACTCCCAACCTCAGTTGATCAGCCCGTCTCAGCCTCCCAAAGTGCTGGGATTACAGATGTGAGCCATCACGCTCAGTTTACAAATGAATTTTTAAATAGTCTCAGGACCCTCAAGTCAGAAATTCTGTGGATAGGAACAGAGGGTGTGCAAATAGTCAGTATCTAGAGCTATGTGGCTTTTAGCAACAAGGAAGTGGACCAAAGTGCAGCAATGATTAATGCTTAGTTATCTTTCTTTTCTTTTATTTTCTTTTTTTTTTTGAGACAGGGTCTTACTTTGTCACCCAGGCTGGAGTTCAGTGGCTTGATCTCAGCTCACTGCAACCTCTGCCTCCTGGGTTCAAGCAATTCTCCTGCCTCAGCCTCCCACGTAGCTGTGATTACAGGTGCCCACCACCACACCTGACTATTTTTTTTTTGTATTTTTAGTAGAGATGGGGTTTCACATGTTGGCCAGGCTGGTCTCGAACTCCTGACCTCAAGTGATCTGCCCTCCTCAGCCTTGCAAAGTGCTGGTATTACAGGCATGAGCCACTGAGCCTGGCCCACTTCTTTATTTTTCTTTAAGACAGGTTTTTGTGGCCAAGTGTGCTGGCTCACACCTGTAATCCCTCCCAGCACTTTGGGAGGCCAAGGCGGGCAGATCATCTGAGGTCAGGAGTTCGAGACCAGCCTGGCCAACATGGTGAAATCCTGTATTTACTAAAAATACAAAAATTTCCCTGGGGATGGTGGCACGTGTCTGTAGTCCCAGCTACTCGGGAGGCTGAGGCAGGAGAATAGCTTGAGCCCATGAGGCAGAGGTTGCAGTGAGCCGAGACTGTGCCACTGCATTCCAGCCTGGGTGACACAGCAAAACTCCGTCTCCAAAAAAAAAAAAAAACTTTTATCTGAGGGATGAAAGTCCTTTTAATTACCAGGCCCAGAGAGACATTAAAATGAGACTGCAGTCACATCCTCCACCTCACTTTGAGCTATGTATTCATGTCTTTAAACGGCTTGCTATTGCCACAGGTAGCTATAATCTAATAATGCCACACTGGACACTACAACCCACACCCTATAGCTTAACAATGTATAGCCAATTAATAATCAATGACATTTTTGTAAACCAATAAGAATTCCTGACAAGCAACATTTTTTTTTGAGGGGGAGGGCGAGGAGTCCTTGAGTTTTTCTGAGACATGGTCTTACTCCATAGCCCAGACTGGAGTGCAGTGGTAGGTTCACAGCTCACTGCAGCCTCAACCTCCTGGGCCCAGGTGATCCTCCCTCCTCAGCCTCCCGAGTAGCTGGAACCACAGGTGTGCACCACCATGCCTGCCTAATTTTTGTACTTTTTTTTGTAGAGACGAGATTTCACCATGTAGCCCTGTCTTCTCTCAAAATCATGGGCTCAAGCGATCCACTTGTATTAGCCCCACTTCCTGTCCTCCTTTTTTCGGCCTTTAAAAATCCACTTGTGGCTGTGCGTGGTGGCTCACACCTATAATCCCAGCACTTTGGGAGGCACCGAGGCAGGCGGATCACGAGGTCAAAAGTTCGAGACCATCCTGGCTAACATGGTGAAACCCCATCTCTACTAAAAATACAAAAATTAGCTGGATGTGGTGATGTGTGCCTGCAGTCCCAGCTACTTGGGAGACTGAGGCAGGAGAATTGCTTAAACTCAGGAGGCGGAGGTTGAGGTGAGCTGAGATCGTGCCATTGCACTCCAGCCTGGCGACAGATTGAGACTCTGTCTCAAAAAAAAAAAAAAAATCCACTTGTTCGCTGGGCGCAGTGGCTCACACCTGTCAATCCCAGCACTTTGGGAGGTCATAGTGGGCAGATCACCTGAGGTCAGAAGTTGGAGACCAACCTGGCAAACACGGTGAAACCAAGTCTCTATTAAAAATACAAAAACTAGACAGGCATGGCGGCGCACATCTGTAATCCCAGCCACTTGGGAGGCTGAGGCAAGAGAATCACTTCAACCTGGGAGGCGGAGGTTGCAGTGAGGCAGAGGTTGCAGTGATCTGAGGTTGTGCCATTGCACTCTAACCTGGAGAACACACTAAGACTCCATCTCAAAAAAGTATATATATGTTCCACTTGTGGGCTGAGGTGAGAGGATCGTTTAATCCCACGAGTTCGAGGCTGTAGTGAGCTATGATCTTGCTGCTACACTCTAGCCTGGGTAACAGAGCAAGACCCTGTCTCAGACCAAAAAAAAAAAAAAAAAAATCCACCCACTTGCCAGTACTGCTAAATCAGAGTGCATATTCAGGGCAACTTGAATCTATGCTTCTGAGTTGCAACCCTCAAGCTTGGCCCAGATAAACTCTCTACTTA